>JBAPLH010000513.1:0-267798 GCA_037897445.1 Ceriops zippeliana | reverse complement strand
TTTTTCATAATGAAATATAATTATTAAGAAAGAAACAAAAGTTAATTTCAAGGTTATTGCATGAAAAATAGTTACCAACCTGGTACAACAAGTAAAGAGCAGCCTAATTAACGTGCGGTGATTTGAAAGTCTAATTATTTAGGAATTAAACAAATTGACTTTTGTACGAAATTCAAACCATGATGAATGATTCCTTTTGCTGACGGATTTAAATAGATTTAGAGTTTTAAAAGTGTTTTTGTACTTGTTTCATTCAATTAATATAATAGTTTGTTTTTAGCCGCATGTGTTTTATATTTCTATGATAAATGTATCAAAAAGTGTGTTTTGAATCAAAAGAGGAGACTTGCTAACCAGAAAATGATGGAGAGGAAACTTTCTATTTTTTTTGAATTCAACAATTAATATCAATAGGAAATACAATTCAAATTCAAGGACTCCATTGTTTTATTAAATTTGAATGAATTCATGTTACAGATCGTTCATGGACTTTTTTTTTCATAATGAATATAATTATTAAGAAAGAAACAAAAGTTCATTTTCAAGGTTATTGCATGAAAAATAGTACCCCGGCAACAACAAGAGCAGCCTAATTAACGTGCGGTGATTTCTGAAAGTCTCATTATTTAGGAATTAAACCAATACTTTTGTACGAAAATGCAAACCATGATGAATGACTCCTTTGGCTGACTGGATTTAAATAGATTTAGAGTTTTAAAATGGTCTTTATACTTGTTTCATTCAATTAACATAATAGTTTTGTTTAGCCGCATGTGTTATATTCCATGATCAATGTATCAAAAAGTGTGTTTTGAATCAAAAGAGGAGACTTGCTAACCAGAAAAGATGAGAGGAACTTTCTATTTTTTGAATTCAACAATTAATATCAATAGGAAATACAATTCAAAATTCAAGGACTCCATTGTTTATTAAATTGAATGAATTCATGTTACAGATCGTTCATGGGACTCTTTTTCATAATGAATATAATTATTAAGAAAGAAACAAAAGTTTAATTTCAAGGTTATTGCATGAAAAATAGTACCGGGCAACAACAAGAGCAAGCCTAATTAACGTGTGGTGATTTGAAAGTCTGATTATTTAGGAATTAAAAACCAGTTGACTTTTGTACGAAATTCAAACCATGATGAATGACTCCTTTTGGCTGATGGATTTAAATAGATTTAGAGTTTTAAAAAGTGTTTGTACTTGTTTTCATTCAATTAATATAATAGTTTGTTTAGCCGCATGTGTTATATTCTATGATAAATGTATCAAAAAAGTGTGTTTTGAATCAAAAAGAGGAGACTTGCTAACCAGAAATGATGAGAGGAACTTTCTATTTTTTGATTTCAACAATTAATATCAATAGGAAATACAATTCAAATTCAAGGACTCCCATTGTTTTTTTAAATTGAATGAATTCATGTTACAGATCGTTCATGGACTCTTTTTCATAATGAATATAATTATTAAGAAAGAAACAAAAGTTAATTTCAAGGTTATTGCATGAAAAAATAGTACCGAGGTAAAAGTAAGAGCAGCAACCCTAATTAACGTGCGGTGATTTGAAAGTCTCATTATTTAGGAATTAAAAAAAGTTGACTTTTGTACGAAATTCAAACCATGATGAATGACTCCTTTTGCTGATGGATTTAAATAGATTTAGAGTTTTAAAAGGTGTTTGTACTTGTTTCATTCAATTCAATTAATATAATAGTTTGTTTAGCCGCATGTGTTATATTCTATGATTAATGTATCAAAAAGTTGTGTGTTTTGAATCAAAAGAGGAGACTTGCTAACCAGAAAATGATGAGAGAGAACTTTCTATTTTTTGATTTCAACAATTAATATCAATAGGAAATACAATTCAAATTCAAGGACTCTATTGTTTTATTAAATTGAATGAATTCATGATACAGAACGTTCATGGACTCTTTTTCATAATGAATATAATTATTAAGAAAGAAACAAAAATTAATTTCAAGGTTATTGCATGAAAAATAGTACCCGTACCTAACGGCAACAATAAGAGCAGCCTGATTAACGTGCTGTGATTTGAAAGTCTGATTATTTAGGAATTAAACATAGTTGACTTTTGTACGAAATTCAAACCATGATGAATGACTCCTTTGGCTGACAGATTTAAATAGATTTAGAGTTTTAAAAGTGTTTGTACTTGTTTCATTTCAATTAATATAATAGTTTGTTTAGCCCGCATGTGTTATATTTTATGATCAATGTATCAAAAAGTGTGTTTTTTGAATCAAAAGAGAAGACTTGCTAAACCAGAAAAGATGAGAGGAACTCTCTATTTTTTGAATTCAACAATTAATATCAATAGGAAATACAATTCAAAATCAAGGACTCCATTGTTTTTTAAAATTGAATGAATTCATGTTACAGATCGTTCATGGACTCTTTTTCATAATGAATATAATTATTAAGAAAGAAACAAAAAGTTAATTTCAAGGTTATTGCATGAAAAATAATACCCGGCAACAACAAGAATAGTCTAATTAAACGTGTGGTGATTAGAAAGTCTCATTATTTAGGAATTAAACAAAGTTAGCATTTGTAACGAAATGCAAACCATGTTGAATGACTCCTTTGGCTGATGGATTGAAATAGACTTAGAGTTTTAAAAGTCTTTTGTACTTGTTTCATTCAATTAAACATACTAGTTTTTGCTTTAGCTGCATGTGTTATATTCCATGATCAATGTATCAAAAAGTGTGTGTTTGGAATCAAAAGAGGAGGCTTGATACCCAGAAAAGATGGGAGGAACTCTCTATTTTTGAATTCAATAATTAATATCAATAGGAAATACAATTCAAAATCAAGGACTCCATTGTTTTTTAAATTGAATGAATTCATGTTACAGATCGTTCATGGACTCTTTTTCATAATGAATATAATTATTAAGAAAGAAACAAAAAATTAATTTCAAGGTTATTGCATGAAAAATAGTACCGGCAACAGTTAAGAGCAGCCTAATTAATGTGTGGTGATTTACAAAGTCTCATTATTTAGGAATTAAACAAAGTAGACTTTTGTACGAAATGCAAAGCATGATGAATGACTCCTTTTGCTGATGGATTTAAATAGATTTAGAGTTTTTAAAAGTGTTTGTACTAGTTTCATTCAATTAATATAATAGTTTGTTTAGCCGCATGTGTTATATTCTATGATCAATGTATCAAAAAGTGTGTTTTTGAATCAAAAGAGGAGACTTGCTAACCAGAAATGATGAGAGGAACTTTCTATTTTTGATTTCAACAATTAATATCAATAGGAAATACAATTCAAATTCAAGGACTCCATTGTTTATTTAAATTGAATGAATTCATGATACAGATCGTTCATAGACTCTTTTTCATAATGAATATAATTATTAAGAAAGAAACAAAAGTTAATTTTCAAGGTTATTGCATGAAAAATAGTACCCGACAGCAACAAGAGCAGCATAATTCACGTGTGTGGTGATTAGAAAGTCTCATTATTTGGGAATTAAACCAAGTAGACTTTTGTACGAAATTCAAAACATGATGAATGACTCCTTTTTGCTGATGGATTTAAATAGATTTAGAGTTTTAATGGTGTTTGTACTTGTTTCATTCAATTAATATAATAGTTTGTTTAGCCGCATGTGTTATATTCCATGATTAATGTATCAAAAAGTGTGTTTTGAATCAAAAGAGGAGACTTGCTAACCAGAAATGATGAGTGGAACTTTCTATTTTTTGATTTCAACAATTAATATCAATAGGAAATACAATTCAAATTCAAGGACTCTATTGTTTTATTAAATTGAATGAATTCATGATACAGAACGTTCATGGACTCTTTCTCATAATGAATATAATTATTAAGAAAGAAACAAAAATTAATTTCAAGGTTATTGCATGAAAAATAGTACCGGCAAACACAATAAGAGCAGCCTAATTAACGTGCTGTGATGATTTGAAAGTTTGATTATTTAGGAATTAAACATAGTTAACTTTTGTACGAAATTCAAAACCATGATGAATGACTCCTTTGGCTGACAGATTTAAAATAGATTTAGAAGTTTTAAAGGTGTTTGTACTTGTTTCATTCAATTAATATAATAGGTCATTTAGCCGCATGTGTTATATATTCTATGATCAATGTATCAAAAAGTGTGTTTTTTGAATCAAAAGAGAAGACTTGCTAACCAGAAAAAGAAGGGAGGAACTCTCTATTTTTGAATTCAACAATTAATATCAATAGGAAATACAATTCAAAATCAAGGACTCCATTGTTTTTTAAATTGAATGAATTCATCTTACAGATCGTTCATGGACTCTTTTTCATAATGAATATAATTATTAAGAAAGAAACAAAAGTTAATTTCAAGGTTATTGCATGAAAAATAGTACCGGCAATAACAAGAGCAGTCTAATTAACGTGTGTGGTGATTAAAAAGTCTCATTATTTAGGAATTAAAACCATTGAACATTTGTACGAAATGCAAACCATGATGAATGACTCCTTTGGCTGATGGATTTAAATAGATTTAGAGTTTTAAAGGTTTTTGTACTTGTTTCATTCAAATAATATAATAGGTCGTTTAGCCCCATGTGGTGTTTATATTCTATGATCAATGTATCAAAAAGTGTGTTTTGAATGAAAAGAGGAGACTTGCTAACCAGAAATGATGAGAGGAAACTTTCTATTTTTGATTTCAACAATTAATATCAATAGGAAATACAATTCAAATTCAAGGACTCTATTGTCTTTATTAAATTGAATGAATTCATGATACAGATCGTTCATAGACTCTTTCTCATAATGAATATAATTATTAAGAAAGAAACAAAAGTTAATTTCAAGGTTATTGCATGAAAAATAGTACCCAACAGCAACACGAGCAGCATAATTCACGTGTGGTGATTAGAAAGTCTCATTATTTAGGGAATTAAACCCAGTAGAGACATTTGTACGAAATGCAAAACATGATGAATGACTCCTTTCGCTGATGGATTTAAATAGATTTAGAGTTTTAATGGTGTTTGTACTTGTTTCATTCAATTAATATAATAGTTTGTTTAGCCGCATGTGTTATATTCCATGATTAATGTATCAAAAAGTGTGTTTTGAATGAAAAGAGGAGACTTGCTAACCAGAAATGATGAGAGGAACTTTCTATTTTTGATTTCAACAATTAATATCAATAGGAAATACAATTCAAATTCAAGGACTCTATTTGTCTATTAAATTGAATGAATTCATGATACAGATCGTTCATAGACTCTTTCTCATAATGAATATAATTATTAAGAAAGAAACAAAAGTTAATTTCAAGGTTATTGCATGAAAAATAGTCCCGACAGCAACAAGAGCAGCATAATTCACGTGTGGTGATTAGAAAGTCTCATTATTTGGGAATTAAACCAGTAGACTTTTGTACGAAATGCAAAACATGATGAATGACTCCTTTTGCTGATGGATTTAAATAGATTTAGAGTTTTAATGGTGTTTGTACTTGTTTCATTCAATTAATATAATAGTTTGTTTAGCCGCATGTGTTATATTCCATGATTAATGTATCAAAAAGTGTGTTTTGAATCAAAAGAGGAGACTTGCTAACCAGAAATGATGAGTGGAACTTTCTATTTTTGATTTCAACAATTAATATCAATAGGAAATACAATTCAAATTCAAGGACTCTATTGTTTATTAAATTGAATGAATTCATGATACAGAACGTTCATGGACTCTTTCTCATAATGAATATAATTATTAAGAAAGAAACAAAAATTATAATTTCAAGGTTATTGCATGAAAAATAGTACCAAGCAACAACAATAAGAGCAGCCTGATTAACGTGCTGTGATTTGAAAGTTTGATTATTTAGGAATTAAAATAGTTAACTTTTGTACGAAATTCAAACCATGATGAATGACTCCTTTGGCTGACAGATTTAAATAGATTTAAAGTTTTAAAGGTGTTTGTACTTGTTTCATTCAATTAATATAATAGGTCATTTAGCCGCATGTGTTATATTTTTATGATCAATGTATCAAAAAGTGTGTTTTCAATCAAAAGAGAAGACTTGCTAACCAGAAAAGAAGGGAGGAACTCTCTATTTTGGAATTCAACAATTAATATCAATAGGAAATACAATTCAAAATCAAGGACTCCATTGTTTTTTAAATTGAATGAATTCATCTTACAGATCGTTCATAGACTCTTTTTTCATAATGAATATAATTATTAAGAAAGAAACAAAAGTTAATTTCAAGGTTATTGCATGAAAAATAGCCCCCGGCAATAACACAAGTAGTAGTCTAATTAACGTGTGGTGATTAAAAAAGTCTCATTATTTAGGAATTAAAAAAGTTAACATTTGTACGAAATGCAAACCATTTTGAATGACTCCTTTGGGCTGATGGATTTAAATAGATTTAGAGTTTTAAAGGTGTTTGTACTTGTTTCATTCAAATAATATAATAGGTCGTTTACCCGCATGTGTTATATTCTATGATCAATGTATCAAAAAGTGTGTTTTGAATGAAAAAGAGGAGACTTGCTAACCAGAAATGATGAGAGGAACTTTCTATTTTTGATTTCAACAATTAATATCAATAGGAAATACAATTCAAATTCAAGGACTCTATTGTCTATTAAATTGAATGAATTCATGATACAGATCGTTCATAGAGACTCTTTCTCATAATGAATATAATTATTAAGAAAGAAACAAAAGTTAATTTCAAGGTTATTGCATGAAAAATAGTCCCGACAGCAAACACGAGCAGCATAATTCACGTGTGGGTGATTAGAAAGTCTCATTATTTGGGAATTAAACCAGTAGACTTTTGTACGAAATGCAAAACATGATGAATGACTCCTTTCGCTGATGGATTTAAATAGATTTAGAGTTTTAATGGTGTTTGTACTTGTTTCATTCAATTAATATAATAGTTTGTTTAGCCGCATGTGTTATATTCCATGATTAATGTATCAAAAAGTGTGTTTTGAATCAAAAGAGGAGACTTGCTAACCAGAAATGATGAGAGGAACTTTCTATTTTTGATTTCAACAATTAATATCAATAGGAAATACAATTCAAATTCAAGGACTCTATTGTTTATTAAATTGAATGAATGCATGATACAGAACGTTCATGGACTCTTTCTCATAATGAATATAATTATTAAGAAAGAAACAAAAATTAATTTCAAGGTTATTGCATGAAAAAATAGTACCTGGCAACAATAAGAGCAGCCTGATTAACGTGCTGTGATTCGAAAGTCTGATTATTTAGGAATTAAAATAGTTAACTTTTGTACGAAATTCAAACCATGATGAATGACTCCTTTGGCTGACAGATTTAAATAGATTTAAAGTTTTAAAGGTGTTTGTACTTGTTTCATTCAATTAATATAATAGGTCATTTAGCCGCATGTGTTATATTTTATGATCAATGTATCAAAAAGTGTGTTTTCAATCAAAAGAGAAGACTTGCTAACCAGAAAAGAAGGGAGGAACTCTCTATTTTGGAATTCAACAATTAATATCAATAGGAAATACAATTCAAAATCAAGGACTCCATTGTTTTTTAAATTGAATGAATTCATCTTACAGATCGTTCATAGACTCTTTTTCATAATGAATATAATTATTAAGAAAGAAACAAAAGTTAATTTCAAGGTTATTGCATGAAAAATAGCCCCGGCAATAAACAAGAGTAGTCTAATTAACGTGTGGTGATTAAAAAGTCTCATTATTTAGGAATTAAAACCAGTTAACATTTGTACGAAATGCAAAACCATTTTGAATGACTCCTTTGGCTGATGGATTTAAATAGATTTAGAGTTTTAAAGGTGTTTGTACTTGTTTCATTCAAATAATATAATAGTGGTCGTTTACCCGCATGTGTTATATTTTATGATCAATGTATCAAAAAGTGTGTTTTTTGAATGAAAAGAGGAGACTTGCTAACCAGAAATGATGAGAGGAACTTTCTATTTTTGATTTCAACAATTAATATCAATAGGGAAATACAATTCAAATTCAAGGACTCTATTGTCTATTAAATTGAATGAATTCATGATACAGATCGTTCATAGACTCTTTCTCATAATGAATATAATTATTAAGAAAGAAACAAAAGTTAATTTCAAGGTTATTGCATGAAAAATAGTCCCGACAGCAACAACACGAGCAGCATAATTCACGTGTGGTGATTAGAAAGTCTCATTATTTGGGAATTAAACCAGTAGACTTTTGTACGAAATGCAAAACATGATGAATGACTCCTTTCGCTGATGGATTTAAATAGATTTAGAGTTTTAATGGTGTTTGTACTTGTTTCATTCAATTAATATAATAGTTTGTTTAGCCGCATGTGTTATATTATTCCATGATTAATGTATCAAAAAGTGTGTTTTGAATCAAAAGAGGAGACTTGCTAACCAGAAATGATGAGAGGAACTTTCTATTTTTGATTTCAACAATTAATATCAATAGGAAATACAATTCAAATTCAAGGACTCTATTGTTTATTAAATTGAATGAATGCATGATACAGAACGTTCATGGACTCTTTTTCTCATAATGAATATAATTATTAAGAAAGAAACAAAAATTAATTTCAAGGTTATTGCATGAAAAATAGTACCGGCAACAATAAGAGCAGCCTGATTAACGTGCTGTGATTCGAAAGTCTGATTATTTAGGAATTAAAATAGTTAACTTTTGTACGAAATTCAAACCATGATGAATGACTCCTTTGGCTGACAGATTTAAATAGATTTAAAGTTTTTTAAAGGTGTTTGTACTTGTTTCATTCAATTAATATAATAGGTCATTTAGCCGCATGTGTTATATTTTATGATCAATGTATCAAAAAGTGTGTTTTCAATCAAAAGAGAAGACTTGCTAACCAGAAAAGATGGGAGGAACTCTCTATTTTGGAATTCAACAATTAATATCAATAGGAAATACAATTCAAAATCAAGGACTCCATTGTTTTTTAAATTGAATGAATTCATCTTACAGATCGTTCATAGACTCTTTTTCATAATGAATATAATTATTAAGAAAGAAACAAAAGTTAATTTCAAGGTTATTGCATGAAAAATAGCCCCTGGGCAATAACAAGAGTAGTCTAATTAACGTGTGGTGATTAAAAAGTCTCATTATTTAGGAATTAAACCAGTTAAACATTTGTACGAAATGCAAACCATTTTGAATGACTCCTTTGGCTGATGGATTTTAAATAGATTTAGAGTTTTAAAGGTGTTTGTACTTGTTTCATTCAAATAATATAATAGGTCGTTTACCCGCATGTGTTATATTCTATGATCAATGTATCAAAAAGTGTGTTTTGAATGAAAAGAGGAGACTTGCTAACCAGAAATGATGAGAGGAACTTTCTATTTTTGATTTCAACAATTAATATCAATAGGAAATACAATTCAAATTCAAGGACTCTATTGTCTATTAAATTGAATGAATTCATGATACAGATCGTTCATAGACTCTTTCTCATAATGAATATAATTATTAAGAAAGAAACAAAAGTTAATTTCAAGGTTATTGCATGAAAAATAGTCCCGACAGCAACACGAGCAGCATAATTCACGTGTGGGTGATTAGAAAGTCTCATTATTTGGGAATTAAACCAGTAGACTTTTGTGTACGAAATGCAAAAACATGATGAATGACTCCTTTCGCTGATGGATTTAAATAGATTTAGAGTTTTAATGGTGTTTGTACTTGTTTCATTCAATTAATATAATAGTTTGTTTAGCCGCATGTGTTATATTCCATGATTAATGTATCAAAAAGTGTGTTTTGAATCAAAAGAGGAGACTTGCTAACCAGAAATGATGAGAGAGGAACTTTCTATTTTTGATTTCAACAATTAATATCAATAGGAAATACAATTCAAATTCAAGGACTCTATTGTTTATTAAATTGAATGAATTCATGATACAGAACGTTCATGGACTCTTTCTCATAATGAATATAATTATTAAGAAAGAAACAAAAATTAATTTCAAGGTTATTGCATGAAAAATAATAGTACCGGCAACAATAAGAGCAGCCTGATTAACGTGCTGTGATTTGAAAGTCTGATTATTTAGGAATTAAAATAGTTAACTTTTGTACGAAATTCAAACCATGATGAATGACTCCTTTGGCTGACAGATTTTAAATAGATTTAAAGTTTTAAAGGTGTTTTGTACTTGTTTCATTCAATTAATATAATAGGTCATTTAGCCGCATGTGTTATATTTTATGATCAATGTATCAAAAAGTGTGTTTTTTTCATCAAAAGAGAAGACTTGCTAACCAGAAAAGATGGGAGGAACTCTCTATTTTGGAATTCAACAATTAATATCAATAGGAAAATACAATTCAAAATCAAGGACTCCATTGTTTTTTTTAATTGAATGAATTTCATGTTACAGATCGTTCATAGACTCTTTTTCATAATGAATATAATTATTAAGAAAAGAAACAAAAGTTAATTTCAAGGTTATTGCATGAAAAATAGCCCCGGCAATAACAAGAGTAGTCTAATTTAACGTGTGGTGATTAAAAAGTCTCATTATTTAGGAATTAAACCAGTTAACATTTGTACGAAATGCAAACCATTTTGAATGACTCCTTTGGCTGATGGATTTAAATAGATTTAGAGTTTTAAAGGTGTTTGTACTACTTGTTTCATTCAAATAATATAATAGGTCGTTTACCCCGCATGTGTTATATTCTATGATCAATGTATCAAAAAGTGTGTTTTGAATGAAAAGAGGAGACTTGCTAACCAGAAATGATGAGAGGAACTTTCTATTTTTTATTTCAACAATTAATATCAATAGGAAATACAATTCAAATTCAAGGACTCTATTGTCTATTAAATTGAATGAATTCATGATACAGATCGTTCATGGACTCTTTTACATAATGCATATCATTATTAAAAAAGAAACAAATGTTAATTTCAAGGTTATTTAATGAAAAATAGTACTGGCAACAACAAGAGCAGCCTAATTAACGTGTGGTGATTAGAAAGTCTCATTATTTAGGAATTAAACCAGTAGACTTTTGTACGAAATGCAAACCATGATGAATTACTCCTTTGGCTGATGGATTTAAATAGATTTAGAGTTTTAAAGGTGTTTGTACTTGTTTCATTCAATTAATATAATAGTTTGTTTAGCTGCATGTGTTATATTCTATGATCAAGGTATCAAAAAGTGTGTTTTGAATGAAAAGAGGAGACTTGCTAACCAGAAATGATGAGAGAAACTTTCTATTTTTGATTTCAACAATTAATATCAATAGGAAATACAATTCAAATTCAAGGACTCTATTGTCTATTAAATTGAATAAATTCATGATACAGATCGTTCATGGATTCTTTTTCATAATGAATATAATTATTAAGAAAGAAACAAAAGTTAATTTCAAGGTTATTGCATGAAAAATAGTCCCGACAGCAACACGAGCAGCATAATTCACGTGTGGTGATTAGAAAGTCTCATTATTTGGGAATTAAACCAGTAGACTTTTGTACGAAATGCAAAACATGATGAATGACTCCTTTCGCTGATGGATTTAAATAGATTTAGAGTTTTAATGGTGTTTGTACTTGTTTCATTCAATTAATATAATAGTTTGTTTTTGTTTAGCCGCATGTGTTATATTCCATGATCAATGTATCAAAAAGTGTGTTTTGAATCAAAAGAGGAGACTTGCTAACCAGAAATGATGAGAGGAACTTTCTATTTTTGATTTCAACAATTAATATCAATAGGAAATACAATTCAAATTCAAGGACTCTATTGTCTATTAAATTGAATGAATTCATGATACAGATCGTTCATGGACTCTTTTACATAATGCATATCATTATTAAGAAAGAAACAAATGTTAATTTCAAGGTTATTTAATGAAAAATAGTACTGGCAACAACAAGAGCAGCCTAATTAACGTGTGGTGATTAGAAAGTCTCATTATTTAGGAATTAAACCAGTAGACTTTTGTACGAAATGCAAAGCATGATGAATGACTCCTTTGGCTGATGGATTTAAATAGATTTAGAGTTTTTAAGGTGTTTTTTGTACTAGTTTGATTCAATTAATATAATAGTTTGTTTAGCCGCATGTGTTATATTCCATGATCAATGTATCAAAAAGTGTGTTTTGAATCAAAAGAGGAGACTTGCTAACCAGAAATGATGAGAGGAACTTTCTATTTTTGATTTCAACAATTAATATCAATAGGAAATACAATTCAAATTCAAGGACTCTATTGTCTATTAAATTGAATGAATTCATGATACAGATCGTTCATAGACTCTTTCTCATAATGAATATAATTATTAAGAAAGAAACAAAAGTTAATTTCAAGGTTATTGCATGAAAAATAGTCCCGACAGCAACACGAGCAGCATAATTCACGTGTGGTGATTAGAAAGTCTCATTATTTGGGAATTAAACCAGTAGACTTTTGTACGAAATGCAAAACATGATGAATGACTCCTTTCGCTGATGGATTTAAATAGATTTAGAGTTTTAATGGTGTTTGTACTTGTTTCATTCAATTAATATAATAGTTTGTTTTAGCCGCATGTGTTATATTCCATGATTAATGTATCAAAAAGTGTGTTTTGAATCAAAAGAGGAGACTTGCTAACCAGAAATGATGAGAGGAACTTTCTATTTTTGATTTCAACAATTAATATCAATAGGAAATACAATTCAAATTCAAGGACTCTATTGTTTATTAAATTGAATGAATTCATGATACAGAACGTTCATGGACTCTTTCTCATAATGAATATAATTATTAAGAAAGAAACAAAAATTAATTTCAAGGTTATTGCATGAAAAATAGTACCGGCAACAATAAGAGCAGCCTGATTAACGTGCTGTGATTTGAAAGTCTGATTATTTAGGAATTAAAATAGTTAACTTTTGTACGAAATTCAAACCATGATGAATGACTCCTTTGGCTGACAGATTTAAATAGATTTAAAGTTTTAAAGGTGTTTGTACTTGTTTCATTCAATTAATATAATAGGTCATTTAGCCGCATGTGTTATATTTTATGATCAATGTATCAAAAAGTGTGTTTTCAATCAAAAGAGAAGACTTGCTAACCAGAAAAGATGGGAGGAACTCTCTCTATTTTGGAATTCAACAATTAATATCAATAGGAAATACAATTCAAAATCAAGGACTCCATTGTTTTTTTAATTGAATGAATTCATGTTACAGATCGTTCATAGACTCTTTTTCATAATGAATATAATTATTAAGAAAGAAACAAAAGTTAATTTCAAGGTTATTGCATGAAAAATAGCCCCGGCAATAACAAGAGTAGTCTAATTAACGTGTGGTGATTAAAAAGTCTCATTATTTAGGAATTAAACCAGTTAACATTTGTACGAAATGCAAACCATTTTGAATGACTCCTTTGGCTGATGGATTTAAATAGATTTAGAGTTTTAAAGGTGTTTGTACTTGTTTCATTCAAATAATATAATAGGTCGTTTACCCGCATGTGTTATATTCTATGATCAATGTATCAAAAAGTGTGTTTTGAATGAAAAGAGGAGACTTGCTAACCAGAAATGATGAGAGGAACTTTCTATTTTTGATTTCAACAATTAATATCAATAGGAAATACAATTCAAATTCAAGGACTCTATTGTCTATTAAATTGAATGAATTCATGATACAGATCGTTCATAGACTCTTTCTCATAATGAATATAATTATTAAGAAAGAAACAAAAGTTAATTTCAAGGTTATTGCATGAAAAATAGTCCCGACAGCAACACGAGCAGCATAATTCACGTGTGGTGATTAGAAAGTCTCATTATTTGGGAATTAAACCAGTAGACTTTTGTACGAAATGCAAAACATGATGAATGACTCCTTTCGCTGATGGATTTAAATAGATTTAGAGTTTTTAATGGTGTTTGTACTTGTTTCATTCAATTAATATAATAGTTTGTTTAGCCGCATGTGTTATATTCCATGATTAATGTATCAAAAAGTGTGTTTTCAATCAAAAGAGGAGACTTGCTAACCAGAAATGATGAGAGGAACTTTCTATTTTTGATTTCAACAATTAATATCAATAGGAAATACAATTCAAATTCAAGGACTCTATTGTTTATTAAATTGAATGAATTCATGATACAGAACGTTCATGGACTCTTTCTCATAATGAATATAATTATTAAGAAAGAAACAAAAATTAATTTCAAGGTTATTGCATGAAAAATAGTACCGGCAACAATAAGAGCAGCCTAATTAATGTGTGGTGATTAGAAAGTCTCATTATTTAGGAATTAAACCAGTAGACTTTTGTACGAAATGCAAACCATTTTGAATGACTCCTTTGGCTGATGGATTTAAATAGATTTAGAGTTTTTAAGGTGTTTGTACTTGTTTCATTCAATTAATATAATAGTTTGTTTACCCGCATGTGTTATATTTTATGATCAATGTATCAAAAAGTGTGTTTTGAATGAAAAGAGGAGACTTGCTAACCAGAAATGATGAGAGGAACTTTCTATTTTTGATTTCAACAATTAATATCAATAGGAAATACAATTCAAATTCAAGGACTCTATTGTCTATTAAATTGAATGAATTCATGATACAGATCGTTCATAGACTCTTTCTCATAATGAATATAATTATTAAGAAAGAAACAAAAGTTAATTTCAAGGTTATTGCATGAAAAATAGTCCCGACAGCAACACGAGCAGCATAATTCACGTGTGGTGATTAGAAAGTCTCATTATTTGGGAATTAAACCAGTAGACTTTTGTACGAAATGCAAAACATGATGAATGACTCCTTTCGCTGATGGATTTAAATAGATTTAGAGTTTTAATGGTGTTTGTACTTGTTTCATTCAATTAATATAATAGTTTGTTTAGCCGCATGTGTTATATTCCATGATTAATGTATCAAAAAGTGTGTTTTGAATCAAAAGAGGAGACTTGCTAACCAGAAATGATGAGAGGAACTTTCTATTTTTGATTTCAACAATTAATATCAATAGGAAATACAATTCAAATTCAAGGACTCTATTGTTTATTAAATTGAATGAATTCATGATACAGAACGTTCATGGACTCTTTCTCATAATGAATATAATTATTAAGAAAGAAACAAAAATTAATTTCAAGGTTAATTGCATGAAAAATAGTACCGGCAACAATAAGAGCAGCCTGATTAACGTGCTGTGATTTGAAAGTCTGATTATTTAGGAATTAAAATAGTTAACTTTTGTACGAAATTCAAACCATGATGAATGACTCCTTTGGCTGACAGATTTAAATAGATTTAAAGTTTTAAAGGTGTTTGTACTTGTTTCATTCAATTAATATAATAGGTCATTTAGCCGCATGTGTTATATTTTATGATCAATGTATCAAAAAGTGTGTTTTCAATCAAAAGAGAAGACTTGCTAACCAGAAAAGATGGGAGGAACTCTCTATTTTGGAATTCAACAATTAATATCAATAGGAAATACAATTCAAAATCAAGGACTCCATTGTTTTTTTAATTGAATGAATTCATCTTACAGATCGTTCATAGACTCTTTTTCATAATGAATATAATTATTAAGAAAGAAACAAAAGTTAATTTCAAGGTTATTGCATGAAAAATAGCCCCGGCAATAACAAGAGTAGTCTAATTAACGTGTGGTGATTAAAAAGTCTCATTATTTAGGAATTAAACCAGTTAACATTTGTACGAAATGCAAACCATTTTGAATGACTCCTTTGGCTGATGGATTTAAATAGATTTAGAGTTTTAAAGGTGTTTGTACTTGTTTCATTCAAATAATATAATAGGTCGTTTACCCGCATGTGTTATATTCTATGATCAATGTATCAAAAAGTGTGTTTTGAATGAAAAGAGGAGACTTGCTAACCAGAAATGATGAGAGGAACTTTCTATTTTTGATTTCAACAATTACTATCAATAGGAAATACAATTCAAATTCAAGGACTCTATTGTCTATTAAATTGAATGAATTCATGATACAGATCGTTCATGGACTCTTTTACATAATGCATATCATTATTAAGAAAGAAACAAATGTTAATTTCAAGGTTATTTAATGAAAAATAGTACTGGCAACAACAAGAGCAGCCTAATTAACGTGTGGTGATTAGAAAGTCTCATTATTTAGGAATTAAACCAGTAGACTTTTGTACGAAATGCAAACCATGATGAATGACTCCTTTGGCTGATGGATTTAAAAATAGATTTAGAGTTTTTAAGGTGTTTGTACTAGTTTGATTCAATTAATATAATAGTTTGTTTAGCCGCATGTGTTATATTCCATGATCAATGTATCAAAAAGTGTGTTTTGAATCAAAAGAGGAGACTTGCTAACCAGAAATGATGAGAGGAACTTTCTATTTTTTGATTTCAACAATTAATATCAATAGGAAATACAATTCAAATTCAAGGACTCTATTGTCTATTAAATTGAATGAATTCATGATACAGATCGTTCATGGACTCTTTTACATAATGCATATCATTATTAAGAAAGAAACAAATGTTAATTTCAAGGTTATTTAATGAAAAATAGTACTGGCAACAACAACAAGAGCAGCCTAATTAACGTGTGGTGATTAGAAAGTCTCATTATTTAGGAATTAAACCAGTAGACTTTGTACGAAATGCAAACCATGATGAATGACTCCTTTGGCTGATGGATTTAAATAGATTTAGAGTTTTTTAAGGTGTTTGTACTAGTTTGATTCAATTAATATAATAGTTTGTTTAGCCGCATGTGTTATATTCCATGATCAATGTATCAAAAAGTGTGTTTTGAATCAAAAGAGGAGACTTGCTAACCAGAAATGATGAGAGGAACTTTCTATTTTTGATTTCAACAATTAATATCAATAGGAAATACAATTCAAATTCAAGGACTCTATTGTCTATTAAATTGAATGAATTCATGATACAGATCGTTCATAGACTCTTTCTCATAATGAATATAATTATTAAGAAAGAAAGAAAAGTTTAATTTCAAGGTTATTGCATGAAAAATAGTCCCGACAGCAACACGAGCAGCATAATTCACGTGTGGTGATTAGAAAGTCTCATTATTTGGGAATTAAACCAGTAGACTTTTGTACGAAATGCAAAACATGATGAATGACTCCTTTCGCTGATGGATTTAAATAGATTTAGAGTTTTAATGGTGTTTGTACTTGTTTCATTCAATTAATATAATAGTTTGTTTAGCCGTCCGCATGTGTTATATTCCATGATTAATGTATCAAAAAGTGTGTTTTGAATCAAAAGAGGAGACTTGCTAACCAGAAATGATGAGAGGAACTTTCTATTTTTGATTTCAACAATTAATATCAATAGGAAATACAATTCAAATTCAAGGACTCTATTGTTTATTAAATTGAATGAATTCATGATACAGAACGTTCATGGACTCTTTCTCATAATGAATATAATTATTAAGAAAGAAACAAAAAAATTAATTTCAAGGTTATTGCATGAAAAATAGTACCGGCAACAATAAGAGCAGCCTGATTAACGTGCTGTGATTTGAAAGTCTGATTATTTAGGAATTAAAATAGTTAACTTTTGTACGAAATTCAAACCATGATGAATGACTCCTTTGGCTGACAGATTTAAATAGATTTAAAGTTTTAAAGGTGTTTGTACTTGTTTCATTCAATTAATATAATAGGTCATTTAGCCGCATGTGTTATATTTTATGATCAATGTATCAAAAAGTGTGTTTTCAATCAAAAGAGAAGACTTGCTAACCAGAAAAGATGGGAGGAACTCTCTATTTTTGGAATTCAACAATTAATATCAATAGGAAATACAATTCAAAATCAAGGACTCCATTGTTTTTTTAATTGAATGAATTCATCTTACAGATCGTTCATAGACTCTTTTTCATAATGAATATAATTATTAAGAAAGAAACAAAAGTTAATTTCAAGGTTATTGCATGAAAAATAGCCCCGCAATAACAAGAGTAGTCTAATTAACGTGTGGTGATTAAAAAGTCTCATTATTTAGGAATTAAACCAGTTAACATTTGTACGAAATGCAAACCATTTTGAATGACTCCTTTGGCTGATGGATTTAAATAGATTTAGAGTTTTAAAGGTGTTTGTACTTGTTTCATTCAAATATAATATAATAGGTCGTTTACCCGCATGTGTTATATTCTATGATCAATGTATCAAAAAGTGTGTTTTGAATGAAAAGAGGAGACTTGCTAACCAGAAATGATGAGAGGAACTTTCTATTTTTGATTTCAACAATTACTATCAATAGGAAATACAATTCAAATTCAAGGACTCTATTGTCTATTAAATTGAATGAATTCATGATACAGATCGTTCATGGACTCTTTTACATAATGCATATCATTATTAAGAAAGAAACAAATGTTAATTTCAAGGTTATTTAATGAAAAATAGTACTGGCAACAACAAGAGCAGCCTAATTAACGTGTGGTGATTAGAAAGTCTCATTATTTAGGAATTAAACCAGTAGACTTTTGTACGAAATGCAAACCATGATGAATGACTCCTTTGGCTGATGGATTTAAATAGATTTAGAGTTTTTAAGGTGTTTGTACTAGTTTGATTCAATTAATATAATAGTTTGTTTAGCCGCATGTGTTATATTCCATGATCAATGTATCAAAAAGTGTGTTTTGAATCAAAAGAGGAGACTTGCTAACCAGAAATGATGAGAGGAACTTTCTATTTTTGATTTCAACAATTAATATCAATAGGAAATACAATTCAAATTCAAGGACTCTATTGTCTATTAAATTGAATGAATTCATGATACAGATCGTTCATGGACTCTTTTTCATAATGAATATAATTATTAAGAAAGAAACAAAAGTTAATTTCAAGGTTATTGCATGAAAAATAATCCCGGCAACAACAAGAATAGTCTAATTAACGTGTGGTGATTAGAAAATCTCATTATTTAGGAATTAAACCAGTTAGCATTTGTACGAAATGCAAACCATGTTGAATGACTCCTTTGGCTGATGGATTGAAATAGACTTAGAGTTTTAATGGTCTTTATACTTGTTTCATTCAATTAACATACTAGTTTGCTTAGCTGCATGTGTTGTATTCCATGATCAATGTATCAAAAAGTGTGTTTGGAATCAAAAGAGGAGGCTTGATACCCAGAAAAGATGGGAGGAACTCTCTATTTTTGAATTCAATAATTAATATCAATAGGAAATACAATTCAAAATCAAGGACTCCATTGTTTTTTAAATTGAATGAATTCATGTTACAGATGATTCATGGACTCTTTTTCATAATGAATATAATTATTAAGAAAGAAACAAAAATTAATTTCAAGGTTATTGCATGAAAAATAGTACCCGCACCAACAAGAGCAGCCTAATTAATGTGTGGTGATTAGAAAGTCTCATTATTTAGGAATTAAACCAGTAGACTTTTGTACGAAATGCAAAGCATGATGAATGACTCTTTTGGCTGATGGATTTAAATAGATTTAGAGTTTTTAAGGTGTTTGTACTAGTTTGATTCAATTAATATAATAGTTTGTTTAGCCGCATGTGTTATACTCCATGATCAATGTATCAAAAAGTGTGTTTTGAATGAAAAGAGGAGACTTGCTAACCAGAAATGATGAGAGGAACTTTCTATTTTTGATTTCAACAATTAATATCAATAGGAAATACAATTCAAATTCAAGGACTCTATTGTCTATTAAATTAAATGAATTCATGATACAGATCGTTCATAGACTCTTTCTCATAATGAATATAATTATTAAGAAAGAAACAAAAGTTAATTTCAAGGTTATTGCATGAAAAATAGTCCCGACAGCAACACGAGCAGCATAATTCACGTGTGGTGATTAGAAAGTCTCATTATTTGGGAATTAAACCAGTAGACTTTTGTACGAAATGCAAAACATGATGAATGACTCCTTTCGCTGATGGATTTAAATAGATTTAGAGTTTTAATGGTGTTTGTACTTGTTTCATTCAATTAATATAATAGTTTGTTTAGCCGCATGTGTTATATTCCATGATTAATGTATCGAAAAGTGTGTTTTGAATCAAAAGAGGAGACTTGCTAACCAGAAATGATGAGAGGAACTTTCTATTTTTGATTTCAACAATTAATATCAATAGGAAATACAATTCAAATTCAAGGACTCTATTGTTTATTAAATTGAATGAATTCATGATACAGAACGTTCATGGACTCTTTCTCATAATGAATATAATTATTAAGAAAGAAACAAAAATTAATTTCAAGGTTATTGCATGAAAAATAGTACCGGCAACAATAAGAGCAGCTTGATTAACGTGCTGTGATTTGAAAGTCTGATTATTTAGGAATTAAAATAGTTAACTTTTGTACGAAATTCAAACCATGATGAATGACTCCTTTGGCTGACAGATTTAAATAGATTTAAAGTTTTAAAGGTGTTTGTACTTGTTTCATTCAATTAATATAATAGGTCATTTAGCCGCATGTGTTATATTTTATGATCAATGTATCAAAAAGTGTGTTTTCAATCAAAAGAGAAGACTTGCTAACCAGAAAAGATGGGAGGAACTCTCTATTTTGGAATTCAACAATTAATATCAATAGGAAATACAATTCAAAATCAAGGACTCCATTGTTTTTTTAATTGAATGAATTCATCTTACAGATCGTTCATAGACTCTTTTTCATAATGAATATAATTATTAAGAAAGAAACAAAAGTTAATTTCAAGGTTATTGCATGAAAAATAGCCCCGGCAATAACAAGAGTAGTCTAATTAACGTGTGGTGATTAAAAAGTCTCATTATTTAGGAATTAAACCAGTTAACATTTGTACGAAATGCAAACCATTTTGAATGACTCCTTTGGCTGATGGATTTAAATAGATTTAGAGTTTTAAAAGGTGTTTGTACTTGTTTCATTCAAATAATATAATAGGTCGTTTACCCGCATGTGTTATATTCTATGATCAATGTATCAAAAAGTGTGTTTTGAATGAAAAGAGGAGACTTGCTAACCAGAAATGATGAGAGGAACTTTCTATTTTTGATTTCAACAATTAATATCAATAGGAAATACAATTCAAATTCAAGGACTCTATTGTCTATTAAATTGAATGAATTCATGATATACAGATCGTTCATAGACTCTTTCTCATAATGAATATAATTATTAAGAAAGAAACAAAAGTTAATTTCAAGGTTATTGCATGAAAAATAATCCCGACAGCAACACGAGCAGCATAATTCACGTGTGGTGATTAGAAAGTCTCATTATTTGGGAATTAAACCAGTAGACTTTTGTACGAAATGCAAAACATGATGAATGACTCCTTTCGCTGATGGATTTAAATAGATTTAGAGTTTTAATGGTGTTTGTACTTGTTTCATTCAATTAATATAATAGTTTGTTTAGCCGCATGTGTTATATTCCATGATTAATGTATCAAAAAGTGTGTTTTGAATCAAAAGAGGAGACTTGCTAACCAGAAATGATGAGAGGAACTTTCTATTTTTGATTTCAACAATTAATATCAATAGGAAATACAATTCAAATTCAAGGACTCTATTGTTTATTAAATTGAATGAATTCATGATACAGAACGTTCATGGACTCTTTCTCATAATGAATATATAATTATTAAGAAAGAAACAAAAAATTAATTTCAAGGTTATTGCATGAAAAAATAGTACCGGCAACAATAAGAGCAGCCTGATTAACGTGCTGTGATTTGAAAGTCTGATTATTTAGGAATTAAAATAGTTAACTTTTGTACGAAATTCAAACCATGATGAATGACTCCTTTGGCTGACAGATTTAAATAGATTTAAAGTTTTAAAGGTGTTTGTACTTGTTTCATTCAATTAATATAATAGGTCATTTAGCCGCATGTGTTATATTTTATGATCAATGTATCAAAAAGTGTGTTTTCAATCAAAAGAGAAGACTTGCTAACCAGAAAAGATGGGAGGAACTCTCTATTTTGGAATTCAACAATTAATATCAATAGGAAATACAATTCAAAATCAAGGACTCCATTGTTTTTTTAAATTGAATGAATTCATCTTACAGATCGTTCATAGACTCTTTTTCATAATGAATATAATTATTAAGAAAGAAACAAAAGTTAATTTCAAGGTTATTGCATGAAAAATAGCCCCGGCAATAACAAGAGTAGTCTAATTAACGTGTGGTGATTAAAAAGTCTCATTATTTAGGAATTAAACCAGTTCACATTTGTACGAAATGCAAACCATTTTGAATGACTCCTTTGGCTGATGGATTTAAATAGATTTAGAGTTTTAAAGGTGTTTGTACTTGTTTCATTCAAATAATATAATAGGTCGTTTACCCGCATGTGTTTATATTCTATGATCAATGTATCAAAAAGTGTGTTTTGAATGAAAAGAGGAGACTTGCTAACCAGAAATGATGAGAGGAACTTTCTATTTTTGATTTCAACAATTAATATCAATAGGAAATACAATTCAAATTCAAGGACTCTATTGTCTATTAAATTGAATGAATTCATGATACAGATCGTTCATAGACTCTTTCTCATAATGAATATAATTATTAAGAAAGAAACAAAAGTTAATTTCAAGGTTATTGCATGAAAAATAGTCCCGACAAGCAACACGAGCAGCATAATTCACGTGTGGTGATTAGAAAGTCTCATTATTTGGGAATTAAACCAGTAGACTTTTGTACGAAATGCAAAACATGATGAATGACTCCTTTCGCTGATGGATTTAAATAGATTTAGAGTTTTAATGGTGTTTGTACTTGTTTCATTCAATTAATATAATAGTTTGTTTTTAGCCGCATGTGTTATATTCCATGATTAATGTATCAAAAAGTGTGTTTTGAATCAAAAGAGGAGACTTGCTAACCAGAAATGATGAGAGGAACTTTCTATTTTTGATTTCAACAATTAATATCAATAGGAAATACAATTCAAATTCAAGGACTCTATTGTTTTTTTAAATTGAATGAATTCATGATACAGAACGTTCATGGACTCTTTCTCATAATGAATATAATTATTAAGAAAGAAACAAAAATTAATTTCAAGGTTATTGCATGAAAAATAGTACCGGCAACAATAAGAGCAGCCTGATTAACGTGCTGTGATTTGAAAGTCTGATTATTTAGGAATTAAAATAGTTAACTTTTGTACGAAATTCAAACCATGATGAATGACTCCTTTGGCTGACAGATTTAAATAGATTTAAAGTTTTAAAGGTGTTTGTACTTGTTTCATTCAATTAATATAATAGGTCATTTAGCCGCATGTGTTATATTTTATGATCAATGTATCAAAAAGTGTGTTTTCAATCAAAAGAGAAGACTTGCTAACCAGAAAAGATGGGAGGAACTCTCTATTTTGGAATTCAACAATTAATATCAATAGGAAATACAATTCAAAATCAAGGACTCCATTGTTTTTTTAATTGAATGAATTCATCTTACAGATCGTTCATAGACTCTTTTTCATAATAAATATAATTATTAAGAAAGAAACAAAAGTTAATTTCAAGGTTATTGCATGAAAAATAGCCCCGGCAATAACAAGAGTAGTCTAATTAACGTGTGGTGATTAAAAAGTCTCATTATTTAGGAATTAAACCAGTTCACATTTGTACGAAATGCAAACCATTTTGAATGACTCCTTTGGCTGATGGATTTAAATAGATTTAGAGTTTTAAAGGTGTTTGTACTTGTTTCATTCAAATAATATAATAGGTCGTTTACCCGCATGTGTTATATTCTATGATCAATGTATCAAAAAGTGTGTTTTGAATGAAAAGAGGAGACTTGCTAACCAGAAATGATGAGAGGAACTTTCTATTTTTGATTTCAACAATTAATATCAATAGGAAATACAATTCAAATTCAAGGACTCTATTGTCTATTAAATTGAATGAATTCATGATACAGATCGTTCATAGACTCTTTCTCATAATGAATATAATTATTAAGAAAGAAACAAAAGTTAATTTCAAGGTTATTGCATGAAAAATAGTCCCTGGCAGCAGCAACACGAGCAGCATAATTCACGTGTGGTGATTAGAAAGTCTCATTATTTGGGAATTAAACCAGTAGACTTTTGTACGAAATGCAAAACATGATGAATGACTCCTTTCGCTGATGGATTTAAATAGATTTAGAGTTTTAATGGTGTTTGTACTTGTTTCATTCAATTAATATAATAGTTTGTTTAGCCGCATGTGTTATATTCCATGATTAATGTATCAAAAAGTGTGTTTTGAATCAAAAGAGGAGACTTGCTAACCAGAAATGATGAGAGGAACTTTCTATTTTTGATTTCAACAATTAATATCAATAGGAAATACAATTCAAATTCAAGGACTCTATTGTTTATTAAATTGAATGAATTCATGATACAGAACGTTCATGGACTCTTTCTCATAATGAATATAATTATTAAGAAAGAAACAAAAATTAATTTTCAAGGTTATTGCATGAAAAATAGTACCGGCAACAATAAGAGCAGCCTGATTAACGTGCTGTGATTTGAAAGTCTGATTATTTAGGAATTAAAATAGTTAACTTTTGTACGAAATTCAAACCATGATGAATGACTCCTTTGGCTGACAGATTTAAATAGATTTAAAGTTTTAAAGGTGTTTGTACTTGTTTCATTCAATTAATATAATAGGTCATTTAGCCGCATGTGTTATATTTTATGATCAATGTATCAAAAAGTGTGTTTTCAATCAAAAGAGAAGACTTGCTAACCAGAAAAGATGGGAGGAACTCTCTATTTTGGAATTCAACAATTAATATCAATAGGAAATACAATTCAAAATCAAGGACTCCATTGTTTTTTTAATTGAATGAATTCATCTTACAGATCGTTCATAGACTCTTTTTCATAATGAATATAATTATTAAGAAAGAAACAAAAGTTAATTTCAAGGTTATTGCATGAAAAATAGCCCCGGCAATAACAAGAGTAGTCTAATTAACGTGTGGTGATTAAAAAGTCTCATTATTTAGGAATTAAACCAGTTAACATTTGTACGAAATGCAAACCATTTTGAATGACTCCTTTGGCTGATGGATTTAAATAGATTTAGAGTTTTAAAGGTGTTTGTACTTGTTTCATTCATTCAAATAATATAATAGGTCGTTTACCCGCATGTGTTATATTCTATGATCAATGTATCAAAAAGTGTGTTTTGAATGAAAAGAGGAGACTTGCTAACCAGAAATGATGAGAGGAACTTTCTATTTTTGATTTCAACAATTACTATCAATAGGAAATACAATTCAAATTCAAGGACTCTATTGTCTATTAAATTGAATGAATTCATGATACAGATCGTTCATGGACTCTTTTACATAATGCATATCATTATTAAGAAAGAAACAAATGTTAATTTCAAGGTTATTTAATGAAAAATAGTACTGGCAACAACAAGAGCAGCCTAATTAACGTGTGGTGATTAGAAAGTCTCATTATTTAGGAATTAAACCAGTAGACTTTTGTACGAAATGCAAACCATGATGAATGACTCCTTTGGCTGATGGATTTAAATAGATTTAGAGTTTTTAAGGTGTTTGTACTAGTTTGATTCAATTAATATAATAGTTTGTTTAGCCGCATGTGTTATATTCCATGATCAATGTATCAAAAAGTGTGTTTTGAATCAAAAGAGGAGACTTGCTAACCAGAAATGATGAGAGGAACTTTCTATTTTTGATTTCAACAATTAATATCAATAGGAAATACAATTCAAATTCAAGGACTCTATTGTCTATTAAATTGAATGAATTCATGATACAGATCGTTCATGGACTCTTTTACATAATGCATATCATTATTAAGAAAGAAACAAATGTTAATTTCAAGGTTATTTAATGAAAAATAGTACTGTACTGGCAACAACAAGAGCAGCCTAATTAACGTGTGGTGATTAGAAAGTCTCATTATTTAGGAATTAAACCAGTAGACTTTTGTACGAAATGCAAACCATGATGAATGACTCCTTTGGCTGATGGATTTAAATAGATTTAGAGTTTTTAAGGTGTTTGTACTAGTTTGATTCAATTAATATAATAGTTTGTTTAGCCGCATGTGTTATATTCCATGATCAATGTATCAAAAAGTGTGTTTTGAATCAAAAGAGGAGACTTGCTAACCAGAAATGATGAGAGGAACTTTCTATTTTTGATTTCAACAATTAATATCAATAGGAAATACAATTCAAATTCAAGGACTCTATTGTCTATTAAATTGAATGAATTCATGATACAGATCGTTCATAGACTCTTTCTCATAATGAATATAATTATTAAGAAAGAAACAAAAGTTAATTTCAAGGTTATTGCATGAAAAATAGTCCCGACAGCAACACGAGCAGCATAATTCACGTGTGGTGATTAGAAAGTCTCATTATTTGGGAATTAAACCAGTAGACTTTTGTACGAAATGCAAAACATGATGAATGACTCCTTTCGCTGATGGATTTAAATAGATTTAGAGTTTTAATGGTGTTTGTACTTGTTTCATTCAATTAATATAATAGTTTGTTTAGCCGCATGTGTTATATTCCATGATTAATGTATCAAAAAGTGTGTTTTGAATCAAAAGAGGAGACTTGCTAACCAGAAATGATGAGAGGAACTTTCTATTTTTGATTTCAACAATTAATATCAATAGGAAATACAATTCAAATTCAAGGACTCTATTGTTTATTAAATTGAATGAATTCATGATACAGAACGTTCATGGACTCTTTCTCATAATGAATATAATTATTAAGAAAGAAACAAAAATTAATTTCAAGGTTATTGCATGAAAAATAGTACCGGCAACAATAAGAGCAGCCTGATTAACGTGCTGTGATTTGAAAGTCTGATTATTTAGGAATTAAAATAGTTAACTTTTGTACGAAATTCAAACCATGATGAATGACTCCTTTGGCTGACAGATTTAAATAGATTTAAAGTTTTAAAGGTGTTTTGTACTTGTTTCATTCAATTAATATAATAGGTCATTTAGCCGCATGTGTTATATTTTATGATCAATGTATCAAAAAAGTGTGTTTTCAATCAAAAGAGAAGACTTGCTAACCAGAAAAGATGGGAGGAAAACTCTCTATTTTGGAATTCAACAATTAATATCAATAGGAAATACAATTCAAAATCAAGGACTCCATTGTTTTTTTAATTGAATGAATTCATCTTACAGATCGTTCATAGACTCTTTTTCATAATGAATATAATTATTAAGAAAGAAACAAAAGTTAATTTCAAGGTTATTGCATGAAAAATAGCCCCGGCAATAACAAGAGTAGTCTAATTAACGTGTGGTGATTAAAAAGTCTCATTATTTAGGAATTAAACCAGTTAACATTTGTACGAAATGCAAACCATTTTGAATGACTCCTTTGGCTGATGGATTTAAATAGATTTAGAGTTTTAAAAAGGTGTTTGTACTTGTTTCATTCAAATAATATAATAGGTCGTTTACCCGCATGTGTTATATTCTATGATCAATGTATCAAAAAGTGTGTTTTGAATGAAAAGAGGAGACTTGCTAACCAGAAATGATGATGAGAGGAACTTTCTATTTTTGATTTCAACAATTACTATCAATAGGAAATACAATTCAAATTCAAGGACTCTATTGTCTATTAAATTGAATGAATTCATGATACAGATCGTTCATGGACTCTTTTACATAATGCATATCATTATTAAGAAAGAAACAAATGTTAATTTCAAGGTTATTTAATGAAAAATAGTACTGGCAACAACAAGAGCAGCCTAATTAACGTGTGGTGATTAGAAAGTCTCATTATTTAGGAATTAAACCAGTAGACTTTTGTACGAAATGCAAACCATGATGAATTACTCCTTTGGCTGATGGATTTAAATAGATTTAGAGTTTTAAAGGTGTTTGTACTTGTTTCATTCAATTAATATAATAGTTTGTTTAGCTGCATGTGTTATATTCTATGATCAAGGTATCAAAAAGTGTGTTTTGAATGAAAAGAGGAGACTTGCTAACCAGAAATGATGAGAGAAACTTTCTATTTTTGATTTCAACAATTAATATCAATAGGAAATACAATTCAAATTCAAGGACTCTATTGTCTATTAAATTGAATAAATTCATGATACAGATCGTTCATGGACTCTTTTTCATAATGAATATAATTATTAAGAAAGAAACAAAAGTTAATTTCAAGGTTATTGCATGAAAAATAGTCCCGGCAACAACAAGAGCAGTCTAATTAACGTGTGGTGATTAGAAAGTCTCATTATTTAGGAATTAAACGAGTTAACATTTGTAGGAAATGCAAACCATGTTGAATGACTCCTTTGGCTGATGGATTGAAATAGATTTAGAGTTTTAATGGTCTTTATACTTGTTTCATTCAATTAACATACTAGTTTGCTTAGCCGCATGTGTTATATTCCATGATCAATGTATGAATAAGTGTGTTTGGAATCAAAAGAGGAGGCTTGATACCCAGAAAAGATGGGAGGAACTCTCTATTTTTCAATTCAATAATTAATATCAATAGGAAATACAATTCAAAATCAAGGACTCCATTGTTTTTTAAATTGAATGAATTCATGTTACAGATCGTTCATGGACTCTTTTTCATAATGAATATAATTATTAAGAAAGAAACAAAAGTTAATTTCAAGGTTATTGCATGAAAAATAGTCCCGGCAGCAACAAGAGCAGCATAATTCACGTGTGGTGATTAGAAAGTCTGATTATTTAGAAATTAAAATAGTTGACTTTTGTACGAAATTCAAACCATGATGAATGACTCCTTTCGCTGACAGATTTAAATAGATTTAAAGTTTTAAAGGTGTTTGTACTTGTTTCATTCAATTAATATAATAGGTCATTTAGCCGCATGTGTTATATTTTATGATCAATGTATCAAAAAGTGTGTTTTCAATCAAAAGAGAAGACTTGCTAACCAGAAAAGATGGGAGGAACTCTCTATTTTTGAATTCAACAATTAATATCAATAGGAAATACAATTCAAAATCAAGGACTCCATTGTTTTTTAAATTGAATGAATTCATGTTACAGATCGTTCATGGACTCTTTTTCATAATGAATATAATTATTAAGAAAGAAACAAAAGTTAATTTCAAGGTTATTGCATGAAAAATAATCCCAGCAACAACAAGAATAGTCTAATTAACGTGTGGTGATTAGAAAGTCTCATTATTTAGGAATTAAACCAGTTAGCATTTGTACGAAATGCAAACCATGTTGAATGACTCCTTTGGCCAATGGATTGAAATAGACTTAGAGTTTTAATGGTCTTTATACTTGTTTCATTCAATTAACATACTAGTTTGCTTAGCTGCATGTGTTGTATTCCATGATCAATGTATCAAAAAGTGTGTTTGGAATCAAAAGAGGAGGCTTGATACCCAGAAAAGATGGGAGGAACTCTCTATTTTTGAATTCAATAATTAATATCAATAGGAAATACAATTCAAAATCAAGGACTCCATTGTTTTTTAAATTGAATGAATTCATGTTACAGATCGTTCATGGACTCTTTTTCATAATGAATATAATTATTAAGAAAGAAACAAAAATTAATTTCAAGGTTATTGCATGAAAAATAGTACCGGCACCAACAAGAGCAGCCTAATTAATGTGTGGTGATTAGAAAGTCTCATTATTTAGGAATTAAACCAGTAGACTTTTGTACGAAATGCAAAGCATGATGAATGACTCCTTTGGCTGATGGATTTAAATAGATTTAGAGTTTTTAAGGTGTTTGTACTAGTTTGATTCAATTAATATAATAGTTTGTTTAGCCGCATGTGTTATATTCCATGATCAATGTATCAAAAAGTGTGTTTTGAATCAAAAGAGGAGACTTGCTAACCAGAAATGATGAGAGGAACTTTCTATTTTTGATTTCAACAATTAATATCAATAGGAAATACAATTCAAATTCAAGGACTCTATTGTCTATTAAATTGAATGAATTCATGATACAGATCGTTCATAGACTCTTTCTCATAATGAATATAATTATTAAGAAAGAAACAAAAGTTAATTTCAAGGTTATTGCATGAAAAATAGTCCCGACAGCAACAAGAGCAGCATAATTCACGTGTGGTGATTAGAAAGTCTCATTATTTGGGAATTAAACCAGTAGACTTTTGTACGAAATGCAAAACATGATGAATGACTCCTTTCGCTGATGGATTTAAATAGATTTAGAGTTTTAATGGTGTTTGTACTTGTTTCATTCAATTAATATAATAGTTTGTTTAGCCGCATGTGTTATATTCCATGATTAATGTATCAAAAAGTGTGTTTTGAATCAAAAGAGGAGACTTGCTAACCAGAAATGATGAGAGGAACTTTCTATTTTTGATTTCAATAATTAATATCAATAGGAAATACAATTCAAATTCAATTCAAGGACTCTATTGTTTATTAAATTGAATGAATTCATGATACAGAACGTTCATGGACTCTTTCTCATAATGAATATAATTATTAAGAAAAAGAAACAAAAATTAATTTCAAGGTTATTGCATGAAAAATAGTACCCGGCAACAATAAGAGCAGCCTGATTAACGTGCTGTGATTTGAAAGTCTGATTATTTAGGAATTAAAATAGTTAACTTTTGTACGAAATTCAAACCATGATGAATGACTCCTTTGGCTGACAGATTTAAATAGATTTAAAGTTTTAAAGGTGTTTGTACTTGTTTCATTCAATTAATATAATAGGTCATTTAGCCGCATGTGTTATATTTTATGATCAATGTATCAAAAAGTGTGTTTTCAATCAAAAGAGAAGACTTGCTAACCAGAAAAGATGGGAGGAACTCTCTATTTTGGAATTCAACAATTAATATCAATAGGAAATACAATTCAAAATCGAGGACTCCATTGTTTTTTAAATTGAATGAATTCATCTTACAGATCGTTCATAGAATGTTTTTCATAATGAATATAATTATTAAGAAAGAAACAAAAGTTAATTTCAAGGTTATTGCATGAAAAATAGCCCCGGCAATAACATGAGTAGTCTAATTAACGTGTGGTGATTAAAAAGTCTCATTATTTAGGAATTAAACCAGTTAACATTTGTACGAAATGCAAACCATTTTGAATGACTCCTTTGGCTGATGGATTTAAATAGATTTAGAGTTTTAAAGGTGTTTGTACTTGTTTCATTCAAATAATATAATAGGTCGTTTACCCGCATGTGTTATATTCTATGATCAATGTATCAAAAAGTGTGTTTTGAATGAAAAGAGGAGACTTGCTAACTAGAAATGATGAGAGGAACTTTCTATTTTTGATTTCAACAATTAATATCAATAGGAAATACAATTCAAATTCAAGGACTCTATTGTCTATTAAATTGAATGAATTCATGATACAGATCGTTCATGGACTCTTTTACATAATGCATATCATTATTAAGAAAGAAACAAATGTTAATTTCAAGGTTATTTAATGAAAAATAGTACTGGCAACAACAAGAGCAGCCTAATTAACGTGTGGTGATTAGAAAGTCTCATTATTTAGGAATTAAACCAGTAGACTTTTGTACGAAATGCAAACCATGATGAATTACTCCTTTGGCTGATGGATTTAAATAGATTTAGAGTTTTAAAGGTGTTTGTAGTTGTTTCATTCAATTAATATAATAGTTTGTTTAGCTGCATGTGTTATATTCTATGATCAAGGTATCAAAAAGTGTGTTTTGAATGAAAAGAGGAGACTTGCTAACCAGAAATGATGAGAGAAACTTTCTATTTTTGATTTCAACAATTAATATCAATAGGAAATACAATTCAAATTCAAGGACTCTATTGTCTATTAAATTGAATGAATTCATGATACAGATCGTTCATGGATTCTTTTTCATAATGAATATAATTATTAAGAAAGAAACAAAAGTTAATTTCAAGGTTATTGCATGAAAAATAGTCCCGGCAACAACAAGAGTAGTCTAATTAACGTGTGGTGATTAGAAAGTCTCATTATTTAGGAATTAAACGAGTTAACATTTGTAGGAAATGCAAACCATGTTGAATGACTCTTTTGGCTGATGGATTGAAATAGATTTAGAGTTTTAATGGTCTTTATACTTGTTTCATTCAATTAACATACTAGTTTGCTTAGCCGCATGTGTTATATTCCATGATCAATGTATGAATAAGTGTGTTTGGAATCAAAAGAGGAGGCTTGATACCCAGAAAAGATGGGAGGAACTCTCTATTTTTGAATTCAATAATTAATATCAATAGGAAATACAATTCAAAATCAAGGACTCCATTGTTTTTTAAATTGAATGAATTCATGTTACAGATCGTTCATGGACTCTTTTTCATAATGAATATAATTATTAAGAAAGAAACAAAAGTTAATTTCAAGGTTATTGCATGAAAAATAGTCCCGGCAGCAACAAGAGCATCCTAATTAACGTGTTGTGATTTGAAAGTCTGATTATTTAGGAATTAAAATAGTTGACTTTTGTACGAAATTCAAACCATGATGAATGACTCCTTTGGCTGACAGATTTAAATAGATTTAAAGTTTTAAAGGTGTTTGTACTTGTTTCATTCAATTAATATAATAGGTCATTTAGCCGCATGTGTTATATTTTATGATCAATGTATCAAAAAGTGTGTTTTCAATCAAAAGAGAAGACTTGCTAACCAGAAAAGAAGGGAGGAACTCTCTATTTTTGAATTCAACAATTAATATCAATAGGAAATACAATTCAAAATCAAGGACTCCATTGTTTTTTAAATTGAATGAATTCATGTTACAGATCGTTCATGGACTCTTTTTCATAATGAATATAATTATTAAGAAAGAAACAAAAGTTAATTTCAAGGTTATTGCATGAAAAATAATCCCGGCAACAACAAGAATAGTCTAATTAACGTGTGGTGATTAGAAAGTCTCATTATTTAGGAATTAAACCAGTTAGCATTTGTACGAAATGCAAACCATGTTGAATGACTCCTTTGGCTGATGGATTGAAATAGACTTAGAGTTTTAATGGTCTTTATACTTGTTTCATTCAATTAACATACTAGTTTGCTTAGCTGCATGTGTTGTATTCCATGATCAATGTATCAAAAAGTGTGTTTGGAATCAAAAGAGGAGGCTTGATACCCAGAAAAGATGGGAGGAACTCTCTATTTTTGAATTCAATAATTAATATCAATAGGAAATACAATTCAAAATCAAGGACTCCATTGTTTTTTAAATTGAATGAATTCATGTTACAGATCGTTCATGGACTCTTTTTCATAATGAATATAATTATTAAGAAAGAAACAAAAATTAATTTCAAGGTTATTGCATGAAAAATAGTACTGGCACCAACAAGAGCAGCCTAATTAATGTGTGGTGATTAGAAAGTCTCATTATTTAGGAATTAAACCAGTAGACTTTTGTACGAAATGCAAAGCATGATGAATGACTCCTTTGGCTGATGGATTTAAATAGATTTAGAGTTTTTAAGGTGTTTGTACTAGTTTGATTCAATTAATATAATAGTTTGTTTAGCCGCATGTGTTATATTCCATGATCAATGTATCAAAAAGTGTGTTTTGAATCAAAAGAGGAGACTTGCTAACCAGAAATGATGAGAGGAACTTTCTATTTTTGATTTCAACAATTAATATCAATAGGAAATACAATTCAAATTCAAGGACTCTATTGTCTATTAAATTGAATGAATTCATGATACAGATCGTTCATAGACTCTTTCTCATAATGAATATAATTATTAAGAAAGAAACAAAAGTTAATTTCAAGGTTATTGCATGAAAAATAGTCCCGACAGCAACAAGAGCAGCATAATTCACGTGTGGTGATTAAAAAGTCTCATTATTTGGGAATTAAACCAGTAGACTTTTGTACGAAATGCAAAACATGATGAATGACTCCTTTCGCTGATGGATTTAAATAGATTTAGAGTTTTAATGGTGTTTGTACTTGTTTCATTCAATTAATATAATAGTTTGTTTAGCCGCATGTGTTATATTCCATGATTAATGTATCAAAAAGTGTGTTTTGAATCAAAAGAGGAGACTTGCTAACCAGAAATGATGAGAGGAACTTTCTATTTTTGATTTCAACAATTAATATTAATAGGAAATACAATTCAAATTGAAGGACTCTATTGTTTATTAAATTGAATGAATTCATGATACAGATCGTTCATAGACTCTTTCTCATAATGAATATAATTATTAAGAAAGAAACAAATGTTAATTTCAAGGTTATTGCATGAAAAATAGTACCGGCAACAACAAGAGCAGCCTAATTAACGTGCTGTGATTTGAAAGTCTAATTATTTAGGAATTAAAATAGTTGACTTTTGTACGAAATGCAAACCATGATGAATGATTCCTTTGGCTGATAGATTTAAATAGATTTAGAGTTTTAAAGGTGTTTGTACTTGTTTCATTCAATTAATAAAATAGATCGTTTAGCCTCATGTGTTATATTCTATGATCAATGTATTAAAAAGTGTATTTTCAATCAAAATAGAAGACCTGCTAACCAGAAAAGATGGGAGCAACTCTCTATTTTTGAATTCAACAATTAATATCAATAGGTAATACAATTCAAAATCAAGGACTCCATTGTTTTTTAAATTGAATGAATTCATGTTAGAGATCGTTCATGGACTTTTTTTGATAATGAATATAATTATTAAGATAGAAACAAAAGTTAATTTCAAGGTTATTGTATGAAAAATAGTCCCGGCAACAACAAGACTAGTCTAATTAACGTGTGGTGATTAAAAAGTCTCATTATTTAGGAATTAATCCAGTTAACATTTGTACGAAATGCAAACCATTTTGAATGACTCCTTTGGCTGATGGATTGAAATAGATTTAGAGTTTTAATGGTCTTTATACTTGTTTCATTCAATTAACATACTAGTTTGCTTAGCCGCATGTGTTATATTCCATGATCAATGTATCAAAAAGTGTATTTGGAATCAAAAGAGGAGGCTTGATACCCAGAAAAGATGGGAGGAACTCTCTATTTTTTGAATTCAATAATTAATATCAATAGGAAATACAATTCAAAATCAAGGACTCCATTGTTTTTTAAATTGAATGAATTCATGTTACAGATCGTTCATGGACTATTTTTCATAATGAATATAGTTATTAAGAAAGAAACAAAAATTAATTTCATGGTTATTGCATGAAAAATAGTACTGGCACCAACAAGAGCAGCCTAATTAACGTGTGGTGATTAGAAAGTCTCATTATTTAGGAATTAAACCAGTAGACTTTTGTACGAAATGCAAACCATGAAGAATGACTCCTTTGGCTGATGGATTTAAATAGATTTATTGTTTTAAAAGTCTTTGTACTTGTTTCATTCATTTAATATAATAGTTTGTTTAGCCGCATGTGTTATATTCTATGATCAATGTATCAAAAAGTGCGTTTTGAATCAGAAGAGGATACTTGCTAACCAGAAATGATGAGAGGAACTTTTTGTTTTTGATTTCAACAATTAATATCAATAGGAAATACAATTCAAATTCAAGGACTCCATTGTTTTTTAAATTGAATGAATTCATGTTATAGATCGTACATGGACTCTTTTTCATAATGAATATAATTATTAAGTAAGAAATAAAAGTTAATTTCAAGGTTATTGCATGAAAAATAGTCCCGACAGCAACAAGAGCAGCCTAATTAACGTGTTATGATTAGAAAGTCTGATTATTTAGGAATGAAACCAGTAGACTTTTGTACGAAAAGCAAACCATGATGAATGACTCCTTTCGCTGATGGATTTAAATAGATTTAGAGTTTTAATGGTGTTTGTACTTGTTTCATTCAATTAATATAATAGTTTGTTTAGCCGCATGTGTTATATTCCATGATTAATGTATCAAAAAGTGTGTTTTGAATCAAAAGAGGAGACTTGCTAACCAGAAATGATGAGAGGAACTTTCTATTTTTGATTTCAACAATTAATATCAATAGGAAATACAATTCAAATTCAAGGACTCTATTGTTTATTAAATTGAATGAATTCATGATACAGAACGTTCATGGACTCTTTCTCATAATGAATATAATTATTAAGAAAGAAACAAAAATTAATTTCAATGTTATTGCATGAAAAATAGTACCGACAACAATAACAGCAGCCTGATTAATGTGTTGTGATTTGAAAGTCTGATTATTTAGGAATTAAAATAGTTGACTTTTGTACGAAATTCAAACCATGATGAATGACTCCTTTGGCTGACAGATTTAAATAGATTTAAAGTTTTAAAGGTGTTTGTACTTGTTTCATTCAATTAATATAATAGGTCATTTAGCCGCATGTGTTATATTTTATGATCAATGTATCAAAAAGTGTGTTTTCAATCAAAAGAGAAGACTTGCTAACCAGAAAAGATGGGAGGAACTCTCTATTTTTGAATTCAACAATTAATATCAATAGGAAATACAATTCAAAATCAAGGACTCCATTGTTTTTTAAATTGAATGAATTCATGTTAATTTCAAGGTTATTGCATGAAAAATAATCCCGGAAACAACAAGAATAGTCTAATTAACGTGTGGTGATTAGAAAGTCTCATTATTTAGGAATTAAACCAGTTAACATTTGTACGAAATGCAAACCATGTTGAATGACTCCTTTGGCTGATGGATTGAAATAGATTTAGAGTTTTAATGGTCTTTATACTTGTTTCATTCAATTAACATAGTAGTTTGCTTAGCCGCATGTGTTGTATTCCATGATCAATGTATCAAAAAGTGTGTTTGGAATCAAAAGAGGAGGCTTGATACCCAGAAAAGATGGGAGGAACTCTCTATTTTTGAATTCAACAATTAATATCAATAGGAAATACAATTCAAAATCAAGGACTCCATTGTTTTTTAAATTGAATGAATTCATGTTACAGATCGTTCATGGACTCTTTTTCATAATGAATATAATTATTAAGAAAGAAACAAAAGTTAATTTCAAGGTTATTGCATGAAAAATAGTACCGACAACAATAACAGCAGCCTGATTAACGTGCTGTGATTTGAAAGTCTGATTATTTAGGAATTAAAATAGTTGACTTTTGTACGAAATTCAAACCATGATGAATGACTCCTTTGGCTGACAGATTTAAATAGATTTAAAGTTTTAAAGGTGTTTGTACTTGTTTCATTCAATTAATATAATAGGTCCTTTAGCCGCATGTGTTATATTTTATGATCAATGTATCAAAAAGTGTGTTTTCAATCAAAAGAGAAGACTTGCTAACCAGAAAAGATGGGAGGAACTCTCTATTTTTGAATTCAACAATTAATATCAATAGGAAATACAATTCAAAATCAAGGACTCCATTGTTTTTTAAATTGAATGAATTCATGTTACAGATCGTTCATGGACTCTTTTTCATAATGAATATAATTATTAAGAAAGAAACAAAAGTTAATTTCCAGGTTATTGCATGAAAAATAATCCCGGCAACAATAAGAATAGTCTAATTAACGTGTGGTGATTAGAAAGTCTCATTATTTAGGAATTAAGCCAGTTAACATTTGTACGAAATGCAAACCATGTTGAATGACTCCTTTGGCTGATGGATTGAAATAGACTTAGAGTTTTAATGGTCTTTATACTTGTTTCATTCAATTAACATACTAGTTTGCTTAGCCGCATGTGTTGTATTCCATGATCAATGTATCAAAAAGTGTGTTTGGAATCAAAAGAGGAGGCTTGATACCCAGAAAAGATGGGAGGAACTCTCTATTTTTGAATTCAATAATTAATATCAATAGGAAATACAATTCAAAATCAAGGACTCCATTGTTTTTTAAATTGAATTAATTCATGTTAAAGATCGTTCATGGACTCTTTTTCATAATGAATATAATTATTAAGAAAGAAACAAAAATTAATTTCAAGGTTATTGCATGAAAAATAGTACCGGCACCAACAAGAGCAGCCTAATTAACGTGTGGTGATTAAAAAGTCTCATTATTTAGGAATTAAACCAGTAGACTTTTGTACGAAATGCAAACCATGATGAATGACTCCTTTCGCTGATGGATTTAAATAGATTTAGAGTTTTAAAGGTGTTTGTACTAGTTTGATTCAATTAATATAATAGTTTGTTTAGCCGCATGTGTTATATTCCATGATCAATGTATCAAAAAGTGTGTTTTGAATCAAAAGAGGAGACTTGCTAACCAGAAATGATGAGAGGAACTTTCTATTTTTGATTTCAACAATTAATATCAATAGGAAATACAATTCAAATTCAAGGACTCTATTGTCTATTAAATTGAATGAATTCATGATACAGATCGTTCATAGACTCTTTCTCATAATGAATATAATTATTAAGAAAGAAACAAATGTTAATTTCAAGGTTATTGCATGAAAAATAGTCCCGACAGCAACAAGAGCAGCCTAATTAACGTGTTGTGATTAGAAAGTCTGATTATTTAGGAATTAAACCAGTAGACTTTTGTACGAAATGCAAACCATGATGAATGACTCCTTTCGCTGATGGATTTAAATAGATTTAGAGTTTTAATGGTGTTTGTACTTGTTTCATTCAATTAATAAAATATTTTGTTTAGCCGCATGTGTTATATTCCATGATCAATGTATCAAAAAGTGTGTTTTGAATCAAAAGAGGAGACTTGCTAACCAGAAATGCTGAGAGGAACTTTCTATTTTTGATTTCAAAAATTAATATCAATAGGAAATACAATTCAAATTCAAGGACTCTATTGTATATTAAATTGAATGAATTGATGATACAGATCGTTCTTGGACTCTTTCTCATAATGAATATAATTATTAAGAAAGAAACAAATGTTAATTTCAACATTTTTGCAATAAAAATAGTACCGGCAACAACAAGAGCAGCCTAATTAACGTGGTGTGATTTGAAAGTCTAATTATTTAGGAATTAAAATAGTTGACTTTTGTACGAAATTCAAACCATGATGAATGACTCCTTTGGCTGACAGATTTAAATAGATTTAGAGTTTTAAAGGTGTTTGTACTTATTTCATTCAATTAATATAATAGGTCGTTTAGCCGCATGTGTTATACTTTATGATCAATGTATCAAAAAGTGTGTTTTCAATCAAAAGCGAAGACTTGCTAACTAGAAAAGATGGGAGGAACTCTCTATTTTTGAATTCAACAATTAATATCAATAGGAAATACAATTCAAAATCAAGGACTCCATTGTTTTTTAAATTGAATGAATTCATGTTACAGATCGTTCATGGACTCTTTTTCATAATGAATATAATTATTAAGAAAGAAACAAAAGTTAATTTCAAGGTTATTTCATGAAAAATAATCCCGGCAACAACAAGAATAGTCTAATTAACGTGTGGTGATTAGAAAGTCTCATTATTTAGGAATTAAACCAGTTAACATTTGTACGAAATGCAAACCATGTTGAATGACTCCTTTGGCTGATGGATTGAAATAGATTTAGAGTTTTAATGGTCTTTATACTTGTTTCATTCAATTAACATACTAGTTTGCTTAGCCGCATGTGTTATATTCCATGATCAATGTATCAAAAAGTGTGTTTTGAATGAAAAGAGGAGACTTGCTGACCTGAAATGATGAGAGAAACTTTCTATTTTTGATTTAAACAATTAATATCAATAGGAAATACAATTCAAATTCAAGGACTCTATTGTCTATTAAATTGAATGAATTCATGATACAGATCGTTCATGGACACTTTTTCATAATGAATATAATTATTAAGAAAGAAACAAAAGTTAATTTCAAGGTTATTGCAAGAAAAATAGTCCCGGCAACAACAAGAGTAGTCTAATTAACGTGTGGTGATTAGAAAGTCTCATTATTTAGGAATTAAACCAGTTAACATTTGTACGAAATGCAAACCATGTTGAATGACTCCTTTGGCTGATGGATTGAAATAGATTTAGAGTTTTAATGGTCTTTATACTTGTTTCATTCAATTAACATACTAGTTTGCTTAGCCGCATGTGTTTTATTCCATGATCAATGTATGAATAAGTGTGTTTGGAATCAAAAGAGGAGGCTTGATACCCAGAAAAGATGGGAGGAACTCTCTATTTTTGAATTCAATAATTAATATTAATAGGAAATACAATTCAAAATCAAGGACTCCATTGTTTTTTAAATTGAATGAATTCATGTTACAGATCGTTCATGGACTATTTTTCATAATGAATATAATTATTAAGAAAGAAACAAAAGTTAATTTCAAGGTTATTGCATGAAAAATAGTCCCGGCAGCAACAAGAGCATCCTAATTAACGTGTTGTGATTAGAAAGTCTGATTATTTAGGAATTAAACCAGTAGACTTTTGTACGAAAATGCAAACCATGATGAATGACTCCTTTGGCTGATGGATTTAAATAGATTTAGAGTTTTAAAGGTGTTTGTACTTGTTTCATTCAATTAATATAATAGTTTGCTTAGCCGCATGTGTTATATTCCATGATCAATGCATCAAAAAGTGTGTTTGGAATCAAAAGAGGAGGCTTGATACCCAGAAAAGATGGGAGGAACTCTCTATTTTTGAATTCAATAATTAATATCAATAGGAAATACAATTCAAAATCAAGGACTCCATTGTTTTTTAAATTGAATGAATTCATGTTACAGATCGTTCATGGACTCTTTTTCATAATGAATATAATTAGTAAGAAAGAAACAAAAGTTAATTTCAAGGTTATTGCATGAAAAATAATCCCGAAAACAACAAGAATAGTCTAATTAACGTGTGGTGATTAGAAAGTCTCATTATTTAGGAATTAAACCAGTTAACATTTGTACGAAATGCAAACCATGTTGAATGACTCCTTTGGCTGATGGATTGAAATAGATTTAGAGTTTTAATGGTCTTTATACTTGTTTCATTCAATTAACATAGTAGTTTGCTTAGCCGCATGTGTTGTATTCCATGATCAATGTATCAAAAAGTGTGTTTGGAATCAAAAGAGGAGGCTTGATACCCAGAAAAGATGGGAGGAACTCTCTATTTTTGAATTCAATAATTAATATCAATAGGAAATACAATTCAAAATCAAGGACTCCATTGTTTTTTAAATTGAATGAATTCATGTTACAGATCGTTCATGGACTATTTTTCATAATGAATATAATTATTAAGAAAGAAACAAAAGTTAATTTCAAGGTTATTGCATGAAAAATAGTCCCGGCAGCCACAAGAGCATCCTAATTAACGTGTTGTGATTAGAAAGTCTGATTATTTAGGAATTAAACCAGTAGACTTTTGTACGAAATGCAAACCATGATGAATGACTACTTTCGCTGATGGATTTAAATAGATTTAGAGTTTTAAAGGTGTTTGTACTTGTTTCATTCAATTAATATAATAGTTTGTTTAGCCGCATGTGTTATATTCCATGATCAATGTATCAAAAAGTGTGTTTGGAATCAAAAGAGGAGGCTTGATACCCAGAAAAGATGGGAGGAACTCTCTATTTTTGAATTCAATAATTAATATCAATAGGAAATACAATTCAAAATCAAGGACTCCATTGTTTTTTAAATTGAATGAATTCATGTTACAGATCGTTCATGGACTCTTTTTCATAATGAATATAATTATTAAGAAAGAAACAAATGTTAATTTCAAGGTTATTGCATGAAAAATAATCCCGGAAACAACAAGAATAGTCTAATTAACGTGTGGTGATTAGAAAGTCTCATTATTTAGGAATTAAACCAGTTAACATTTGTACGAAATGCAAACCATGTTGAATGACTCCTTTGGCTGATGGATTGAAATAGATTTAGAGTTTTAATGGTCTTTATACTTGTTTCATTCAATTAACATAGTAGTTTGCTTAGCCGCATGTGTTCTATTCCATGATTAATGTATCAAAAAGTGTGTTTGGAATCAAAAGAGGAGGCTTGATACCGAGAAAAGATGGGAGGAACTCTCTATTTTTGAATTCAATAATTAATATCAATAGGAAATACAATTCAAAATCAAGGACTCCATTGTTTTTTAAATTGAATGAATTCATGTTACAGATCGTTCATGGACTCTTTTTCATAATGAATATAATTATTAAGAAAGAAACAAAAGTTAATTTCAAGGTTATTGCATGAAAAATAGTCCCGGCAGCAACAAGAGTAGCCTAATTAACGTGTGGTGATTCGAAAGTCTGATTATTTAGGAATTAAACCAGTAGACTTTTGTTCGAAATGCAAACCATGATGAATGACTCCTTTGGCTGATGGATTTAAATAGATGTAGAGTTTTAAAGGTGTTTGTACTTGTTTCATTCAATTAATATAATAGTTTGTTTAGCCGCATGTGTTATATTCCATGATCAATGTATCAAAAAGTGTGTTTGGAATCAAAAGAGGAGGCTTGATACCCAGAAAAGATGGGAGGAACTCTCTATTTTTGAATTCAATAATTAATATGAATAGGAAATACAATTCAAAATCAAGGACTCCATTGTTTTTTAAACTGAATGAATTCATGTTACAGATCGTTCATGGACTCTTGTTCATAATGAATATAATTATTAAGAAAGAAACAAAAGTTAATTTCAAGGTTATTGCATGACAAATAATCCTGGCAACAACAAGAATAGTCTAATTAACGTGTGGTGATTAGAAAGTCTCATTATTTAGGAATTAAACCAGTTAACATTTGTACGAAATGCAAACCATGTTGAATGACTCCTTTGGCTGATGGATTGAAATAGATTTAGAGTTTTAATGGTCTTTATACTTGTTTCATTCAATTAACATAGTAGTTTGCTTAGCCGCATGTGTTGTATTCCATGATCAATGTATCAAAAAGTGTGTTTGGAATCAAAAGAGGAGGCTTGATACCCAGAAAAGATGGGAGGAACTCTCTATTTTTGAATTCAATAATTAATATCAATAGGAAATACAATTCAAAATCAAGGACTCCATTGTTTTTTAAATTGAATTAATTCATGTTAAAGATCGTTCATGGACTCTTCTTCATAATGAATATAATTATTAAGAAAGAAACAAAAGTTAATTTCAAGGTTATTGCATGAAAAATAGTCCCGGCAGCAACAAGAGCAGCCGAATTAACGTGTGGTGATTAGAAAGTCTCATTATTTAGGAATTAAACCAGTAGACTTTTGTACGAAATGCAAACCATGATGAATGACTTATTTGGCTGATGGATTTAAATAGATTTAGAGTTTTAAAGGTGTTTGTACTTGTTTTATTCAATTAATATAATAGGTCGTTTACCCGCATGTGTTATATTATATGATCAATGTATCAAAAATTGTGTTTTGAATGAAAAGAGGAGACTTGCTAACCAGAAATGATGAGAGGAACTCTCTATTTTTGATTTCAACAATTAATATCAATAGGAAATACAATTCAAATTGAAGGACTCTATTGTTTATTAAATTGAATGAATTCATGATACAGATCGTTCATAGACTCTTTTCTCATAATGAATATAATTATTAAGAAAGAAACAAATGTTAATTTCAAGGTGATTGCATGAAAAATAGTACCGGCAACAACAAGAGCAGCCTAATTAACGTGCTGTGATTTGAAAGTCTAATTATTTAGGAATTAAAATAGTTGACTTTTGTACGAAATTCAAACCATGATGAATGATTCCTTTGGCTGACAGATTTAAATAGATTTAGAGTTTTAAAGGTGTTTGTACTTGTTTCATTCAATTAATAAAATAGGTCGTTTAGCCGCATGGGTTATATTCTATGATCAACGTATCAAAAAGTGTGTTTTCAATCAAAAGAGAAGACTTGCTAACCAGAAAAGTTGTAAGGAACTCACTATATTTTTTGAATTCAACAATTAAATCAATAGGAAATACAATTCAAAATCAAGGACTCCATTGTTTTTTACACATTGAATGAATTCATGTTATAGATCGTTCATGGACTTTTTTTTCATAATGAATATAATTATTAAGATAGAAACAAAAGTTAATTTCAAGGTTATTGCATGAAAAATAGTCCCGGGCAACAACAAGACTAGTCTAATTAACGTGTGGTGATTAAAAAGTCTCATTATTTAGGAATTAAACCAGTTAACATTTGTACGAAATGCAAATCATTTTGAATGACTCCTTTGGCTGATGGATTGAAATAGATTTAGAGTTTTAATGGTCTTTATACTTGTTTCATTCAATTAACATACTAGTTTGCTTAGCCGCATGTGTTATATCCCATGATCAATGTATCAAAAAGTGTGTTTTGGAATCAAAAGAGGAGGCTTGATACCCAGAAAAGATGGGAGGAACTCTCTATTTTTGAATTCAATAATTAATATGAATAGGAAATACAATTCAAAATCAAGGACTCCATTGTTTTTTAAATTGAATGAATTCATGTTATAGATCGTTCATGGACTCTTTTTCATAATGAATATAGTTATTAAGAAAGAAACAAAAATTAATTTCATGGTTATTGCATGAAAAATAGTACTGGCACCAACAAGAGCAGCCTAATTAACGTGTGGTGATTAGAAAGTCTCATTATTTAGGAATTAAACCAGTAGACTTTTGTACGAAATGCAAACCATGAAGAATGACTCCTTTGGCTGATGGATTTAAATAGATTTAGTGTTTTAAAAGTGTTTGTACTTGTTTCATTCATTTAATATAATAGTTTGTTTAGCCGCATGTGTTATATTATATGATCAATGTATCAAAAAGTGCGTTTTGAATCAAAAGAGGATACTTGCTAACCAGAAATGATGAGAGGAACTTTTTGTTTTTGATTTCAACAATTAATATCAATAGGAAATACAATTCAAATTCAAGGACTCCATTGTTTTTTAAATTGAATGAATTCATGTTACAGATCGTTCATGGACACTTTCTCATAATGAATATAATTATTAAGAAAGAAACAAAAATTAATTTCAAGGTTATTGCATCAAAAATAATCCCGGCAACAACAAGAATAGTCTAATTAACGTGTGGTGATTAGAAAGTCTCATTATTTAGGAATTAAACCAGTTAACATTTGTACGAAATGCAAACCATGTTGAATGACTCTCCTTTGGCTGATGGATTGAAATAGATTTAGAGTTTTAATGGTCTTTATACTTGTTTCATTCAATTAACATAGTAGTTTGCTTAGCCGCATGTGTTGTATTCCATGATCAATGTATCAAAAAGTGTGTTTGGAATCAAAAGAGGAGGCTTGATACCCAGAAAAGATGGGAGGAACTCTCTATTTTTGAATTCAATAATTAATATCAATAGGAAATACAATTCAAAATCAAGGACTCCATTGTTTTTTAAATTGAATGAATTCATGTTACGGATCGTTCATGGACTCTTTTTCATAATGAATATAATTATTAAGAAAGAAACAAAAATTAATTTCAAGGTTATTGTATGAAAAATAGTACCGGCACCAACAAGAGCAGCCTAATTAACGTGTGGTGATTAGAAAGTCTCATTATTTAGGAATTAAACCAGTAGACTTTTGTACGAAATGCAAACCATGATGAATGACTCCTTTGGCTGATGGATTTAAATAGATTTAGAGTTTTAAAGGTGATTTTACTTGTTTCATTCAATTAATATAATAGTTTGTTTAGCTGCATGTGTTATATTCTATGATCAAGGTATCAAAAAGTGTGTTTTTGAATCAAAAGAGGAGACTTGCTAACCAGAAATGATGAGAGGAACTTTCTTTTTTTGATTTCAACAATTAATATCAATAGGAAATACAATTCAAATTGAAGGACTCTATTGTTTATTAAATTGAATGAATTCATGATACATATCGTTCATAGACTCTTTCTCATAATGAATATAATTATTAAGAAAGAAACAAATGTTAATTTCATGGTTATTGCATGAAAAATAGTAGTACCGGCGAGCAGCCTAATTAACGTGCTGTGATTTGAAAGTCTAATTATTTAGGAATTAAAATAGTTGACTTTTGTACGAAATTCAAACCATGATGAATGATTCCTTTGGTTGACAGATTTAAATAGATTTAGAGTTTTAAAGGTGTTTGTACTTATTTCATTCAATTAATATAATAGGTCGTTTAGCCGCATGTGTTATATTTTATGATCAATGTATCAAAAAGTGTGTTTTCAATCAAAAGAGAAGACTTGCTAACAAGAAAAGATGGGAGGAACTCTCTATTTTTGAATTCAACAATTAATATCAATAGGAAATACAATTCAAAATCAAGGACTCCATTGTTTTTTAAATTTAATGAATTCATGTTACAGATCGTTCATGGACTCTTTTTCATAATGAATATAATTATTAAGAAAGAAACAAAAGTTAATTTCAAGGTTATTGCATGAAAAATAGTCCCGGCAACAACAAGAGTAGTCTAATTAACGTGTGGTGATTAGAAAGTCTCATTATTTAGGAATTAAACCAGTTAACATTTGTACGAAATGCAAACCTTGTTGAATTACTCCTTTGGCTGATGGATTGAAATAGATTTAGAGTTTTAATGGTCTTTATACTTGTTTCATTCAATTAACATACTAGTTTGCTTAGCCGCATGTGTTATATTCCATGATCAATGTATCAAAAAGTGTGTTTGGAATCAAAAAAGGAGGCTTGATACCCAGAAAAGATGGGAGGAACTCTCTATTTTTGAATTCAATAATTAATATCAATAGGAAATACAATTCAAAATCAAGGACTCCATTGTTTTTTAAATTGAATGAATTCATGTTACAGATCGTTCATGGACTCTTTTTCATAATGACTATAATTATTAAGAAAGAAACAAAAATTAATTTGAAGGTTATTGCATGAAAAATAGTATCGGCACCAACAAGAGCAGCCTAATTAAGGTGTGGTGATTAGAAAGTCTCATTATTTAGGAATTAAACCAGTAGACTTTTGTACGAAATGCAAACCATGATGAATGACTCCTTTGGCTGATGGATTTAAATAGATTTATAGTTTTAAAGGTGTTTGTACTTGTTTCATTCAATTAATATAATAATTTTTTTTTAGCTGCATGTGTTATATTGTATGATCAATGTATCAAAAAGTGTGTTTTGAATCAAAAGAGGAGACTTGTTAACCAGAAAAATGATGAGAGGAACTTTCTATTTTTGATTTCAACAATTAATATCAATAGGAAATACAATTCAAATTGAAGGACTCTATTGTTTATTAAATTGAATGAATTCATGATACAAATCGTTCATAGACTCTTTCTCATAATGAATATAATTATTAAGAAAGAAACAAATGTTAATTTCAATGTTATTGCATGAAAAATAGTACTGGCAACAACAAGAGCAGCCTAATTAACGTGCTGTGATTTGAAAGTCTAATTATTTAGGAATTAAAATAGTTGACTTTTGTACGAAATTCAAACCATGATGAATGATTCCTTTGGCTGACAGATTTAAATAGATTTAGAGTTTTAAAGGTGTTTGTACTTATTTTATTCAATTAATATAATAGGTCGTTTAGTCGCATGTGTTATATTTTATGATCAATGTATCAAAAAGTGTGTTTTCAATCAAAAGAGAAGACTTGCTAACTAGAAAAGATGGGAGGAACTCTCTATTTTTGAATTCAACAATTAATATCAATAGGAAATACAATTCAAAATCAAGGACTCCATTGTTTTTTAAATTGAATGAATTCATGTTACAGATCGTTCATGGACTCTTTTTCATAATGAATATAATTATTAAGAAAGAAACAAAAGTTAATTTCAAGGATAGCATGAAAAATAGTCCCGGCAACAACAAGAGTAGTCTAATTAATGTGTGGTGATTAGAACGTCTCATTATTTAGGAATTAAACCAGTTCACATTTGTACGAAATGCAAACCATGTTGAATTACTCCTTTGGCTGATGGATTGAAATAGATTTAGAGTTTTAATGGTCTTTGTACTTGTTTCATTCAATTAACATACTAGTTTGCTTAGCCGCATGTGTTGTATTCCATGATCAATGTATCAATTAGTGTGTTTGGAATCAAAAGAGGAGGATTGATACCCAGAAAAGATGGGAGGAACTCTCTATTTTTGAATTCAATAATTAATATCAATAGGAAATACAATTCAAAATCATGGACTCCATTGTTTTTTAAATTGAATGAATTCATGTTACAGATCATTCATGGACTCTTTTTCATAATGAATATAATTATTAAGAATGAAACAAATGCTAATTTCAAGGTTAATGCATGAAAAATAGTACCGGCACCAACAAGAGCAGCCTAATTAACGTGTGGTGATTAGAAAGTCTCATTATTTAGGAATTAAACCAGTAGACTTTTGTACGAAATGCAAACCATGAAGAATGACTCCTGTGGCTGATGGATTTAATTAGATTTAGTGTTTTAAAGGTGTTTGTACTTGTTTCATTCCATTAATATAATAGGTCGTTTAGCCGCATGTGTTATATTCTATGATCAATGTATCAAAAAGTGTATTTTGAATCAAAAGAGGAGACTTGCTAACCAGAAATGATGAGAGGAACTTTCTGTTTTTGATTTCAACAATTAATATCAATAGGAAATACAATTCAAATTCAACGACTCTATTGTTTATTAAATTGAATGAATTCATGTTACAGATCGTTCATGGACTCTTTTTCATAATGAATATAATTATTGAGAAAGAAATAAAATTTAATTTCAATGTTATTGCATAAAAAATAGTCCCGGCAGCAACAAGCGTAGCCTAATTAACGTGTGGTGATTAGAAAGTCTCATTATTTAGGAATTAAAACAGTAGACTTTTGTACGAAATGCAAACCATGATGAATGACTCCTTTGGCTGATGGATTTAAATAGATTTAGAGTTTTAAAGGTGTTTGTACTTGTTTCATTCAATTAATATAATAGGTCGTTTACATGCATGTGTTATATTCTATGATCAATGTATCAAAAAGTGTGTTTTGAATGAGAAGAGGAGACTTGCTAACCAGAAATGATGAGAGGAACTTTCTGTTTTTGATTTCAATAATTAATATCAATAGGAAATACAATTCAAAATCAAGGACTCCATTGTTTTTTAAATTGAATGAATTCATGTTACAGATCGTTCATGGACTCTTTTTCATAATGAATATAATTAGTAAGAAAGAAACAAAAGTTAATTTCAAGGTTATTGCATGAAAAATAATCCCGGAAACAACAAGAATAGTCTAATTAACGTGTGGTGATTAGAAAGTCTCATTATTTAGGAATTAAACCAGTTAACATTTGTACGAAATGCAAACCATGTTGAATGACTCCTTTGGCTGAGGATTGAAATAGATTTAGAGTTTTAATGGTCTTTATACTTGTTTCATTCAATTAACATACTAGTTTGCTTAGCCGCATGTGTTGTATTCCATGATCAATGTATCAAAAAGTGTGTTTGGAATCAAAAGAGGAGGCTTGATACCCAGAAAAGATGGGAGGAACTCTCTATTTTTGAATTCAATAATTAATATCAATAGGAAATACAATTCAAAATCAAGGACTCCATTGTTTTTTAAATTGAATGAATTCATGTTACAGATCGTTCATGGACTATTTTTCATAATGAATATAATTATTAAGAAAGAAACAAAAGTTAATTTCAAGGTTATTGCATGAAAAATAATCCCGGCAGCCACAAGAGCATCCTAATTAACGTGATGTGATTAGAAAGTCTGATTATTTAGGAATTAAACCAGTAGACTTTTGTACGAAATGCAAACCATGATGAATGACTCCTTTCGCTGATGGATTTAAATAGATTTAGAGTTTTAAAGGTGTTTGTACTTGTTTCATTCAATTAATATAATAGTTTGTTTAGCCGCATGTGTTTATATTCCATGATCAATGTATCAAAAAGTGTGTTTTGGAATCAAAAGAGGAGGCTTGATACCAAGAAAAGATGGGAGGAACTCTCTATTTTTGAATTCAATAATTAATATCAATAGGAAATACAATTCAAAATCAAGGACTCCATTGTTTTTTAAATTGAATGAATTCATGTTACAGATCGTTCATGGACTCTTTTTCATAATGAATATAATTATTAAGAAAGAAACAAAAGTTAATTTCAAGGTTATTGCATGAAAAATAATCCCGGAAACAACAAGAATAGTCTAATTAACGTGTGGTGATTAGAAAGTCTCATTATTTAGGAATTAAACCAGTTAACATTTGTACGAAATGCAAACCATGTTGAATGACTCCTTTGGCTGATGGATTGAAATAGATTTAGAGTTTTAATGGTCTTTATACTTGTTTCATTCAATTAACATAGTAGTTTGCTTAGCCGCATGTGTTCTATTCCATGATCCATGTATCAAAAAGTGTGTTTGGAATCAAAAGAGGAGGCTTGATACCCAGAAAAGATGGGAGGAACTCTCTATTTTTGAATTCAATAATTAATATCAATAGGAAATACAATTCAAAATCAAGGACTCCATTGTTTTTTTAAATTGAATGAATTCATGTTACAGATCGTTCATGGACTCTTTTTTCATAATGAATATAATTATTAAGAAAGAAACGAAAGTTAATTTCAAGGTTATTGCATGAAAAAATAGTCCCGGCAGGCAACAAGAGTAGCCTAATTAAACGTGTGGTGATTCGAAAGTCTGATTATTTAGGAATTAAACCAATAGACTTTTGTTCGAAATGCAAACCATGATGAATGACTCCTTTGGCTGATGGATTTAAATAGATGTAGAGTTTTAAAGGTGTTTGTACTTGTTTCATTCAATTAATATAATAGTTTGTTTAGCCGCATGTGTTATATTCCATGATCAATGTATCAAAAAGTGTGTTTGGAATCAAAAGAGGAGGCTTGATACCCAGAAAAGATGGGAGGAACTCTCTATTTTTGAATTCAATAATTAATATCAATAGGAAATACAATTCAAAATCAAGGACTCCATTGTTTTTTAAATTGAATGAATTCATGTTAAAGATCGTTCATGGACTCTTTTTCATAATGAATATAATTATTAAGAAAGAAACAAAAGTTAATTTCAAGGTTATTGCATGAAAAATAGTCCCGGTAGCAACAAGAGCAGCCGAATTAACGTGTGGTGATTAGAAAGTCTCATTATTTAGGAATTAAACCAGTAGACTTTTGTACGAAATGCAAACCATGATGAATGACTTATTTGGCTGATGGATTTAAATAGATTTAGAGTTTTAAAGGTGTTTGTACTTGTTTTATTCAATTAATATAATAGGTCGTTTACCCGCATGTGTTATATTATATGATCAATGTATCAAAAATTGTGTTTTGAATGAAAAGAGGAGACTTGCTAACCAGAAATGATGAGAGGAACTTTCTATTTTTGATTTCAACAATTAATATCAATAGGAAATACAATTCAAATTGAAGGACTCTATTGTTTATTAAATTGAATGAATTCATGATACAGATCGTTCATAGACTCTTTCTCATAATGAATATAATTATTAAGAAAGAAACAAATGTTAATTTCAAGGTGATTGCATGAAAAATAGTACCGGCAACAACAAGAGCAGCCTAATTAACGTGCTGTGATTTGAAAGTCTAATTATTTAGGAATTAAAATAGTTGACTTTTGTACGAAATTCAAACCATGATGAATGATTCCTTTGGCTGACAGATTTAAATAGATTTAGAGTTTTAAAGGTGTTTGTACTTGTTTCATTCAATTAATAAAATAGGTCGTTTAGCCGCATGGGTTATATTCTATGATCAACGTATCAAAAAGTGTGTTTTCAATCAAAAGAGAAGACTTGCTAACCAGAAAAAGTTGTAAGGAACTCACTATTTTTGAATTCAACAATTAAATCAATAGGAAATACAATTCAAAATCAAGGACTCCATTGTTTTTTACATTGAATGAATTCATGTTATAGATCGTTCATGGACTTTTTTTCATAATGAATATAATTATTAAGATAGAAACAAAAGTTAATTTCAAGGTTATTGCATGAAAAATAGTCCCGGCAAACAACAAGACTAGTCTAATTAACGTGTGGTGATTAAAAAGTCTCATTATTTAGGAATTAAACCAGTTAACATTTGTACGAAATGCAAATCATTTTGAATGACTCCTTTGGCTGATGGATTGAAATAGATTTAGAGTTTTAATGGTCTTTATACTTGTTTCATTCAATTAACATACTAGTTTGCTTAGCCGCATGTGTTATATCCCATGATCAATGTATCAAAAAGTGTGTTTGGAATCAAAAGAGGAGGCTTGATACCCAGAAAAGATGGGAGGAACTCTCTATTTTTGAATTCAATAATTAATATGAATAGGAAATACAATTCAAAATCAAGGACTCCATTGTTTTTTTAAATTGAATGAATTCATGTTTATAGATCGTTCATGGACTATTTTTCATAATGAATATAGTTATTAAGAAAGAAACAAAAATTAATTTCATGGTTATTGCATGAAAAATAGTACTGGCACCAACAAGAGCAGCCTAATTAACGTGTGGTGATTAGAAAGTCTCATTATTTAGGAATTAAACCAGTAGACTTTTGTACGAAATGCAAACCATGAAGAATGACTCCTTTTGGCTGATGGATTTAAATAGATTTAGTGTTTTAAAAGTGTTTGTACTTGTTTCATTCATTTAATATAATAGTTTGTTTAGCCGCATGTGTTATATTATATGATCAATGTATCAAAAAGTGCGTTTTGAATCAAAAGAGGATACTTGCTAACCAGAAATGATGAGAGGAACTTTTTGTTTTTGATTTCAACAATTAATATCAATAGGAAATACAATTCAAATTCAAGGACTCCATTGTTTTTTAAATTGAATGAATTCATGTTACAGATCGTTCATGGACACTTTCTCATAATGAATATAATTATTAAGAAAGAAACAAAAATTAATTTCAAGGTTATTGCATCAAAAATAATCCCGGCAACAACAAGAATAGTCTAATTAACGTGTGGTGATTAGAAAGTCTCATTATTTAGGAATTAAACCAGTTAACATTTGTACGAAATGCAAACCATGTTGAATGACTCCTTTGGCTGATGGATTGAAATAGATTTAGAGTTTTAATGGTCTTTATACTTGTTTCATTCAATTAACATAGTAGTTTGCTTAGCCGCATGTGTTGTATTCCATGATCAATGTATCAAAAAGTGTGTTTGGAATCAAAAGAGGAGGCTTGATACCCAGAAAAGATGGGAGGAACTCTCTATTTTTGAATTCAATAATTAATATCAATAGGAAATACAATTCAAAATCAAGGACTCCATTGTTTTTTAAATTGAATGAATTCATGTTACGGATCGTTCATGGACTCTTTTTCATAATGAATATAATTATTAAGAAAGAAACAAAAATTAATTTCAAGGTTATTGTATGAAAAATAGTACCGGCACCAACAAGAGCAGCCTAATTAACGTGTGGTGATTAGAAAGTCTCATTATTTAGGAATTAAACCAGTAGACTTTTGTACGAAATGCAAACCATGATGAATGACTCCTTTGGCTGATGGATTTAAATAGATTTAGAGTTTTAAAGGTGATTTTACTTGTTTCATTCAATTAATATAATAGTTTGTTTAGCTGCATGTGTTATATTCTATGATCAAGGTATCAAAAAGTGTGTTTTGAATCAAAAGAGGAGACTTGCTAACCAGAAATGATGAGAGGAACTTTCTTTTTTTGATTTCAACAATTAATATCAATAGGAAATACAATTCAAATTGAAGGACTCTATTGTTTATTAAATTGAATGAATTCATGATACATATCGTTCATAGACTCTTTCTCATAATGAATATAATTATTAAGAAAGAAACAAATGTTAATTTCATGGTTATTGCATGAAAAATAGTACCGGCGAGCAGCCTAATTAACGTGCTGTGATTTGAAAGTCTAATTATTTAGGAATTAAAATAGTTGACTTTTGTACGAAATTCAAACCATGATGAATGATTCCTTTGGTTGACAGATTTAAATAGATTTAGAGTTTTAAAGGTGTTTGTACTTATTTCATTCAATTAATATAATAGGTCGTTTAGCCGCATGTGTTATATTTTATGATCAATGTATCAAAAAGTGTGTTTTCAATCAAAAGAGAAGACTTGCTAACAAGAAAAGATGGGAGGAACTCTCTATTTTTGAATTCAACAATTAATATCAATAGGAAATACAATTCAAAATCAAGGACTCCATTGTTTTTTAAATTTAATGAATTCATGTTACAGATCGTTCATGGACTCTTTTTCATAATGAATATAATTATTAAGAAAGAAACAAAAGTTAATTTTCAAGGTTATTGCATGAAAAATAGTCCCGCAACAACAAGAGTAGTCTAATTAACGTGTGTGGTGATTAGAAAGTCTCATTATTTAGGAATTAAACCAGTTAACATTTGTACGAAATGCAAACCTTGTTGAATTACTCCTTTGGCTGATGGATTGAAATAGATTTAGAGTTTTAATGGTCTTTATACTTGTTTCATTCAATTAACATACTAGTTTGCTTAGCCGCATGTGTTATATTCCATGATCAATGTATCAAAAAGTGTGTTTGGAATCAAAAAAGGAGGCTTGATACCCAGAAAAGATGGGAGGAACTCTCTATTTTTGAATTCAATAATTAATATCAATAGGAAATACAATTCAAAATCAAGGACTCCATTGTTTTTTAAATTGAATGAATTCATGTTACAGATCGTTCATGGACTCTTTTTCATAATGACTATAATTATTAAGAAAGAAACAAAAATTAATTTGAAGGTTATTGCATGAAAAATAGTATCGGCACCAACAAGAGCAGCCTAATTAAGGTGTGGTGATTAGAAAGTCTCATTATTTAGGAATTAAACCAGTAGACTTTTGTACGAAATGCAAACCATGATGAATGACTCCTTTGGCTGATGGATTTAAATAGATTTATAGTTTTAAAGGTGTTTGTACTTGTTTCATTCAATTAATATAATAATTTTTTTAGCTGCATGTGTTATATTGTATGATCAATGTATCAAAAAGTGTGTTTTGAATCAAAAGAGGAGACTTGTTAACCAGAAATGATGAGAGGAACTTTCTATTTTTGATTTCAACAATTAATATCAATAGGAAATACAATTCAAATTGAAGGACTCTATTGTTTATTAAATTGAATGAATTCATGATACAAATCGTTCATAGACTCTTTCTCATAATGAATATAATTATTAAGAAAGAAACAAATGTTAATTTCAATGTTATTGCATGAAAAATAGTACTGGCAACAACAAGAGCAGCCTAATTAACGTGCTGTGATTTGAAAGTCTAATTATTTAGGAATTAAAATAGTTGACTTTTGTACGAAATTCAAACCATGATGAATGATTCCTTTGGCTGACAGATTTAAATAGATTTAGAGTTTTAAAGGTGTTTGTACTTATTTTATTCAATTAATATAATAGGTCGTTTAGTCGCATGTGTTATATTTTATGATCAATGTATCAAAAAGTGTGTTTTCAATCAAAAGAGAAGACTTGCTAACTAGAAAAGATGGGAGGAACTCTCTATTTTTGAATTCAACAATTAATATCAATAGGAAATACAATTCAAAATCAAGGACTCCATTGTTTTTTAAATTGAATGAATTCATGTTACAGATCGTTCATGGACTCTTTTTCATAATGAATATAATTATTAAGAAAGAAACAAAAGTTAATTTCAAGGATAGCATGAAAAATAGTCCCGGCAACAACAAGAGTAGTCTAATTAATGTGTGGTGATTAGAACGTCTCATTATTTAGGAATTAAACCAGTTCACATTTGTACGAAATGCAAACCATGTTGAATTACTCCTTTGGCTGATGGATTGAAATAGATTTAGAGTTTTAATGGTCTTTGTACTTGTTTCATTCAATTAACATACTAGTTTGCTTAGCCGCATGTGTTGTATTCCATGATCAATGTATCAATTAGTGTGTTTGGAATCAAAAGAGGAGGATTGATACCCAGAAAAGATGGGAGGAACTCTCTATTTTTGAATTCAATAATTAATATCAATAGGAAATACAATTCAAAATCATGGACTCCATTGTTTTTAAATTGAATGAATTCATGTTACAGATCATTCATGGACTCTTTTTCATAATGAATATAATTATTAAGAATGAAACAAATGCTAATTTCAAGGTTAATGCATGAAAAATAGTACCGGGCACCAACAAGAGCAGCCTAAATTAACGTGTGGTGATTAGAAAGTCTCATTATTTAGGAATTAAACCAGTAGACTTTTGTACGAAATGCAAACCATGAAGAATGACTCCTGTGGCTGATGGATTTAATTAGATTTAGTGTTTTAAAGGTGTTTTGTACTTGTTTCATTCCATTAATATAATAGGTCGTTTAGCCGCATGTGTTATATTCTATGATCAATGTATCAAAAAGTGTATTTTGAATCAAAAGAGGAGACTTGCTAACCAGAAATGATGAGAGGAACTTTCTGTTTTTGATTTCAACAATTAATATCAATAGGAAATACAATTCAAATTCAACGACTCTATTGTTTATTAAATTGAATGAATTCATGTTACAGATCGTTCATGGACTCTTTTTCATAATGAATATAATTATTGAGAAAGAAATAAAATTTAATTTCAATGTTATTGCATAAAAAATAGTCCCGGCAGCAAACAAGCGTAGCCTAATTAACGTGTGGTGATTAGAAAGAAAGTCTCATTATTTAGGAATTAAAACAGTAGACTTTTGTACGAAATGCAAACCATGATGAATGACTCCTTTGGCTGATGGATTTAAATAGATTTAGAGTTTTAAAGGTGTTTGTACTTGTTTCATTCAATTAATATAATAGGTCGTTTACATGCATGTGTTATATTCTATGATCAATGTATCAAAAAGTGTGTTTTGAATGAGAAGAGGAGACTTGCTAACCAGAAATGATGAGAGGAACTTTCTGTTTTTGATTTCAATAATTAATATCAATAGGAAATACAATTCAAAATCAAGGACTCCATTGTTTTTTAAATTGAATGAATTCATGTTACAGATCGTTCATGGACTCTTTTTCATAATGAATATAATTAGTAAGAAAGAAACAAAAGTTAATTTCAAGGTTATTGCATGAAAAATAATCCCGGAAACAAACAAGAATAGTCTAATTAACGTGTGGTGATTAGAAAAGTCTCATTATTTAGGAATTAAAACCAGTTAACATTTGTACGAAATGCAAACCATGTTGAATGACTCCTTTGGCTGAGGATTGAAATAGATTTAGAGTTTTAATGGTCTTTATACTTGTTTCATTCAATTAACATACTAGTTTGCTTAGCCGCATGTGTTGTATTCCATGATCAATGTATCAAAAAGTGTGTTTGGAATCAAAAGAGGAGGCTTGATACCCAGAAAAGATGGGAGGAACTCTCTATTTTTGAATTCAATAATTAATATCAATAGGAAATACAATTCAAAATCAAGGACTCCATTGTTTTTTTAAATTGAATGAATTCATGTTACAGATCGTTCATGGACTATTTTTCATAATGAATATAATTATTAAGAAAGAAACAAAAGTTAATTTCAAGGTTATTGCATGAAAAATAATCCCGGCAGCCACAAGAGCATCCTAATTAACGTGATGTGATTAGAAAGTCTGATTATTTAGGAATTAAACCAGTAGACTTTTGTACGAAATGCAAACCATGATGAATGACTCCTTTCGCTGATGGATTTAAATAGATTTAGAGTTTTAAAGGTGTTTGTACTTGTTTCATTCAATTAATATAATAGTTTGTTTAGCCGCATGTGTTATATTCCATGATCAATGTATCAAAAAGTGTGTTTGGAATCAAAAGAGGAGGCTTGATACCAAGAAAAGATGGGAGGAACTCTCTATTTTTGAATTCAATAATTAATATCAATAGGAAATACAATTCAAAATCAAGGACTCCATTGTTTTTTTAAATTGAATGAATTCATGTTACAGATCGTTCATGGACTCTTTTTCATAATGAATATAATTATTAAGAAAGAAACAAAAGTTAATTTCAAGGTTATTGCATGAAAAATAATCCCGGAAACAACAAGAATAGTCTAATTAACGTGTGGTGATTAGAAAGTCTCATTATTTAGGAATTAAACCAGTTAACATTTGTACGAAATGCAAACCATGTTGAATGACTCCTTTGGCTGATGGATTGAAATAGATTTAGAGTTTTAATGGTCTTTATACTTGTTTCATTCAATTAACATAGTAGTTTGCTTAGCCGCATGTGTTCTATTCCATGATCCATGTATCAAAAAGTGTGTTTGGAATCAAAAGAGGAGGCTTGATACCCAGAAAAGATGGGAGGAACTCTCTATTTTTGAATTCAATAATTAATATCAATAGGAAATACAATTCAAAATCAAGGACTCCATTGTTTTTTAAATTGAATGAATTCATGTTACAGATCGTTCATGGACTCTTTTTCATAATGAATATAATTATTAAGAAAGAAACGAAAGTTAATTTCAAGGTTATTGCATGAAAAATAGTCCCGGCAGCAACAAGAGTAGCCTAATTAACGTGTGGTGATTCGAAAGTCTGATTATTTAGGAATTAAACCAATAGACTTTTGTTCGAAATGCAAACCATGATGAATGACTCCTTTGGCTGATGGATTTAAATAGATGTAGAGTTTTAAAGGTGTTTGTACTTGTTTCATTCAATTAATATAATAGTTTGTTTAGCCGCATGTGTTATATTCCATGATCAATGTATCAAAAAGTGTGTTTGGAATCAAAAGAGGAGGCTTGATACCCAGAAAAGATGGGAGGAACTCTCTATTTTTGAATTCAATAATTAATATCAATAGGAAATACAATTCAAAATCAAGGACTCCATTGTTTTTTAAATTGAATGAATTCATGTTAAAGATCGTTCATGGACTCTTTTTCATAATGAATATAATTATTATTAAGAAAGAAACAAAAGTTAATTTCAAGGTTATTGCATGAAAAATAGTCCCGGTAGCAACAAGAGCAGCCCGAATTAACGTGTGGTGATTAGAAAGTCTCATTATTTAGGAATTAAAACCAGTAGACTTTTGTACGAAATGCAAACCATGATGAATGACTTATTTGGCTGATGGATTTAAATAGATTTAGAGTTTTAAAGGTGTTTGTACTTGTTTTATTCAATTAATATAATAGGTCGTTTACCCGCATGTGTTATATTATATGATCAATGTATCAAAAATTTGTGTTTTGAATGAAAAGAGGAGACTTGCTAACCAGAAATGATGAGAGGAACTTTCTATTTTTGATTTCAACAATTAATATCAATAGGAAATACAATTCAAATTGAAGGACTCTATTGTTTATTAAATTGAATGAATTCATGATACAGATCGTTCATAGACTCTTTCTCATAATGAATATAATTATTAAGAAAGAAACAAATGTTAATTTCAAGGTGATTGCATGAAAAATAGTACCGGCAACAACAAGAGCAGCCTAATTAACGTGCTGTGATTTGAAAGTCTAATTATTTAGGAATTAAAATAGTTGACTTTTGTACGAAATTCAAACCATGATGAATGATTCCTTTGGCTGACAGATTTAAATAGATTTAGAGTTTTAAAGGTGTTTGTACTTGTTTCATTCAATTAATAAAATAGGTCGTTTAGCCGCATGGGTTATATTCTATGATCAACGTATCAAAAAAGTGTGTTTTCAATCAAAAGAGAAGACTTGCTAACCAGAAAAGTTGTAAGGAACTCACTATTTTTGAATTCAACAATTAAATCAATAGGAAATACAATTCAAAATCAAGGACTCCATTGTTTTTTACATTGAATGAATTCATGTTATAGATCGTTCATGGACTTTTTTTCATAATGAATATAATTATTAAGATAGAAACAAAAGTTAATTTCAAGGTTATTGCATGAAAAATAGTCCCGGCAACAACAAGACTAGTCTAATTAACGTGTGGTGATTAAAAAGTCTCATTATTTAGGAATTAAACCAGTTAACATTTGTACGAAATGCAAATCATTTTGAATGACTCCTTTGGCTGATGGATTGAAATAGATTTAGAGTTTTAATGGTCTTTATACTTGTTTCATTCAATTAACATACTAGTTTGCTTAGCCGCATGTGTTATATCCCATGATCAATGTATCAAAAAGTGTGTTTGGAATCAAAAGAGGAGGCTTGATACCCAGAAAAGATGGGAGGAACTCTCTATTTTTGAATTCAATAATTAATATGAATAGGAAATACAATTCAAAATCAAGGACTCCATTGTTTTTTAAATTGAATGAATTCATGTTATAGATCGTTCATGGACTCTTTTTCATAATGAATATAGTTATTAAGAAAGAAACAAAAATTAATTTCATGGTTATTGCATGAAAAATAGTACTGGCACCAACAAGAGCAGCCTAATTAACGTGTGGTGATTAGAAAGTCTCATTATTTAGGAATTAAACCAGTAGACTTTTGTACGAAATGCAAACCATGAAGAATGACTCCTTTGGCTGATGGATTTAAATAGATTTAGTGTTTTAAAAGTGTTTGTACTTGTTTCATTCATTTAATATAATAGTTTGTTTAGCCGCATGTTTTATATTATATGATCAATGTATCAAAAAGTGCGTTTTGAATCAAAAGAGGATACTTGCTAACCAGAAATGATGAGAGGAACTTTTTGTTTTTTTGATTTCAACAATTAATATCAATAGGAAATACAATTCAAATTCAAGGACTCCATTGTTTTTTAAATTGAATGAATTCATGTTACAGATCGTTCATGGACACTTTCTCATAATGAATATAATTATTAAGAAAGAAACAAAAATTAATTTCAAGGTTATTGCATCAAAAATAATCCCGGCAACAACAAGAATAGTCTAATTAACGTGTGGTGATTAGAAAGTCTCATTATTTAGGAATTAAACCAGTTAACATTTGTATGAAATGCAAACCATGTTGAATGACTCCTTTGGCTGATGGATTGAAATAGATTTAGAGTTTTAATGGTCTTTATACTTGTTTCATTCAATTAACATACTAGTTTGCTTAGCCGCATGTGTTGTATTCCATGATCAATGTATCAAAAAGTGTGTTTGGAATCAAAAGAGGAGGCTTGATACCCAGAAAAGATGGGAGGAACTCTCTATTTTTGAATTCAATAATTAATATCAATAGGAAATACAATTCAAAATCAAGGACTCCATTGTTTTTTAAATTGAATGAATTCATGTTACGGATCGTTCATGGACTCTTTTTCATAATGAATATAATTATTAAGAAAGAAACAAAAATTAATTTCAAGGTTATTGTATGAAAAATAGTACCGGCACCAACAAGAGCAGCCTAATTAACGTGTGGTGATTAGAAAGTCTCATTATTTAGGAATTAAACCAGTAGACTTTTGTACGAAATGCAAACCATGATGAATGACTCCTTTGGCTGATGGATTTAAATAGATTTAGAGTTTTAAAGGTGATTGTACTTGTTTCATTCAATTAATATAATAGTTTGTTTAGCTGCATGTGTTATATTCTATGATCAAGGTATCAAAAAGTGTGTTTTGAATCAAAAGAGGAGACTTGCTAACCAGAAATGATGAGAGGAACTTTCTTTTTTTGATTTCAACAATTAATATCAATAGGAAATACAATTCAAATTGAAGGACTCTATTGTTTATTAAATTGAATGAATTCATGATACAGATCGTTCATAGACTCTTTCTCATAATGAATATAATTATTAAGAAAGAAACAAATGTTAATTTCAAGGTTATTGCATGAAAAATAGTACCGGCGAGCAGCCTAATTAACGTGCTGTGATTTGAAAGTCTAATTATTTAGGAATTAAAATAGTTGACTTTTGTACGAAATTCAAACCATGATGAATGATTCCTTTGGCTGACAGATTTAAATAGATTTAGAGTTTTAAAGGTGTTTGTACTTATTTCATTCAATTAATATAATAGGTCGTTTAGCCGCATGTGTTATATTTTATGATCAATGTATCAAAAAGTGTGTTTTCAATCAAAAGAGAAGACTTGCTAACTAGAAAAGATGGGAGGAACTCTCTATTTTTGAATTCAATAATTAATATCAATAGGAAATACAATTCAAAATCAAGGACTCCATTGTTTTTTAAATTCAATGAATTCATGTTACAGATCGTTCATGGACTCTTTTTCATAATGAATATAATTATTAAGAAAGAAACAAAAATTAATTTGAACGTTATTGCATGAAAAATAGTACCGGCACCAACAAGAGCAGCCTAATTAACGTGTGGTGATTAGAAAGTCTCATTATTTAGGAATTAAACCAGTAGACTTTTGTATGAAATGCAAACCATGATGAATGACTCCTTTGGCTGATGGATTGAAATAGATTTAGAGTTTTAATGGTCTTTATACTTGTTTCATTCAATTAACATACTAGTTTGCTTAGCCGCATGTGTTATATTCCATGATCAATGTATCAAAAAGTGTGTTTGGAATCAAAAAAGGAGGCTTGATACCCAGAAAAGATGGGAGGAACTCTCTATTTTTGAATTCAATAATTAATATCAATAGGAAATACAATTCAAAATCAAGGACTCCATTGTTTTTTAAATTGAATGAATTCATGTTACAGATCGTTCATGGACTCTTTTTCATAATGAATATAATTATTAAGAAAGAAACAAAAATTAATTTGAAGGTTATTGCATGAAAAATAGTATCGGCACCAACAAGAGCAGCCTAATTAAGGTGTGGTGATTAGAAAGTCTCATTATTTAGGAATTAAACCAGTAGACTTTTGTACGAAATGCAAACCATGATGAATGACTCCTTTGGCTGATGGATTTAAATAGATTTAGAGTTTTAAAGGTGTTTGTACTTGTTTCATTCAATTAATATAATAATTTGTTTAGCTGCATGTGTTATATTGTATGATCAATGTATCAAAAAAGTGTGTTTTGAATCAAAAGAGGAGACTTGTTTAACCAGAAATGATGAGAGGAAAACTTTCTATTTTTGATTTCAACAATTAATATCAATAGGAAATACAATTCAAATTGAAGGACTCTATTGTTTATTAAATTGAATGAATTCATGATACAAATCGTTCATAGACTCTTTCTCATAATGAATATAATTATTAAGAAAAGAAACAAAATGTTAATTTCAATGTTATTGCATGAAAAATAGTACCGGGCAACAACAAGAGCAGCCTAATTACCGTGCTGTGATTTGAAAGTCTAATTATTTAGGAATTAAAATAGTTGACTTTTGTACGAAATTCAAACCATGATGAATGATTCCTTTGGCTGACAGATTTAAATAGATTTAGAGTTTTAAAGGTGTTTGTACTTATTTTATTCAATTAATATAATAGGTCGTTTAGTCGCATGTGTTATATTTTATGATCAATGTATCAAAAAGTGTGTTTTCAATCAAAAGAGAAGACTTGCTAACTAGAAAAGATGGGAGGAACTCTCTATTTTTGAATTCAACAATTAATATCAATAGGAAATACAATTCAAAATCAAGGACTCCATTGTTTTTTAAATTGAATGAATTCATGTTACAGATCGTTCATGGACTCTTTTTCATAATGAATATAATTATTAAGAAAGAAACAAAAGTTAATTTCAAGGTTATTGCATGAAAAATAGTCCCGGCAACAACAAGAGTAGTCTAATTAATGTGTGGTGATTAGAACGTCTCATTATTTAGGAATTAAACCAGTTCACATTTGTACGAAATGCAAACCATGTTGAATTACTCCTTTGGCTGATGGATTGAAATAGATTTAGAGTTTTAATGGTCTTTGTACTTGTTTCATTCAATTAACATACTAGTTTGCTTAGCCGCATGTGTTGTATTCCATGATCAATGTATCAATTAGTGTGTTTGGAATCAAAAGAGGAGGATTGATACCCAGAAAAGATGGGAGGAACTCTCTATTTTTGAATTCAATAATTAATATCAATAGGAAATACAATTCAAAATCATGGACTCCATTGTTTTTTAAATTGAATGAATTCATGTTACAGATCATTCATGGACTCTTTTTCATAATGAATATAATTATTAAGAATGAAACAAATGTTAATTTCAAGGTTAATGCATGAAAAATAGTACCGGCACCAACAAGAGCAGCCTAATTAACGTGTGGTGATTAGAAAGTCTCATTATTTAGGAATTAAACCAGTAGACTTTTGTACGAAATGCAAACCATGAAGAATGACTCCTGTGGCTGATGGATTTAATTAGATTTAGTGTTTTAAAGGTGTTTGTACTTGTTTCATTCCATTAATATAATAGGTCGTTTAGCCGCATGTGTTATATTCTATGATCAATGTATCAAAAAGTGTATTTTGAATCAAAAGAGGAGACTTGCTAACCAGAAATGATGAGAGGAACTTTCTGTTTTTGATTTCAACAATTAATATCAATAGGAAATACAATTCAAATTCAAGGACCCTATTGTTTATTAAATTGAATGAATTCATGTTACAGATCGTTCATGGACTCTTTTTCATATTGAATATAATTATTGAGAAAGAAATAAAATTTAATTTCAAGGTTATTACATAAAAAATAGTCCCGGCAGCAACAAGCGTAGCCTAATTAACGTGTGGTGATTAGAAAGTCTCATTATTTAGGAATTAAAACAGTAGACTTTTGTACGAAATGCAAACCATGATGAATGACTCCTTTGGCTGATGGATTTAAATAGATTTAGAGTTTTAAAGGTGTTTGTACTTGTTTCATTCAATTAATATAATAGGCCGTTTACCTGCATGTGTTATATTCTATGATCAATGTATCAAAAAGTGTGTTTTGAATGAGAAGAGGAGACTTGCTAACCAGAAATGATGAGAGGAACTCTCTATTATTGCAAAAGAAACAAAAGTTAATTTCAAGGTTATTGCATGAAAATTAACGTGTGGTGATTAGAAAGTCTCATTATTTAGGAATTAAACCAGTGAACATTTGTACGAAATGCAAACAATGTTGAATGACTCCTTTGGCTGATGGATTGAAATAGATTTAGAGTTTTACTGGTCTTTCTACTTGTTTCATTCAATTAACATAGTAGTTTGCTTAGCCGCATGTGTTGTATTCCATGATCAATGTATCAAAAAGTATATTTGGAATCAAAAGAGGAGGCTTCATACCCAGAAAAGATGGGAGGAACTCTCTATTTTTGAATTCAATAATTAATATCAATAGGAAATACAATTCAAAATCAAGGACTCCATTGTTTTTTAAATTCAATGAATTCATGTTACAGATCGTTCATGGACTCTTTTTCATAATGAATATAATTATTAAGAAAGAAACAAAAATTAATTTGAACGTTATTGCATGAAAAATAGTACCGGCACCAACAAGAGCAGCCTAATTAACGTGTGGTGATTAGAAAGTCTCATTATTTAGGAATTAAACCAGTAGACTTTTGTATGAAATGCAAACCATGATGAATGACTCCTTTGGCTGATGGATTTAAATAGATTTAGAGTTTTAAAGGAGTTTGTACTTGTTTCATTCAATTAATATAATAGTTTGTTTAGCTGCATGTGTTATATTGTATGATCAATGTATCAAAAAGTGTGTTTTGAATCAAAAGAGGAGACTTGTTAACTAGAAATGATGAGAGGAACTTTCTATTTTTGATTTCAACAATTAATATCAATAGGAAATACAATTCAAATTGAAGGACTCTATTGTTTTATTAAATTGAATGAATTCATGATACAGATCGTTCATAGACTCTTTCTCATAATGAATATAATTATTAAGAAAGAAACAAATGTTAATTTCAAGGTTATTGCATGAAAAATAGTACCGGTAACAACAAGAGCAGCCTAATTAACGTGTTGTGATTTGAAAGTCTAATTATTTAGGAATTAAAATAGTTGACTTTTGTACGAAATGCAAACCATGATGAATGATTCCTTTGGCTGATAGATTTAAATAGATTTAGAGTTTTAAAGGTGTACTTGTTTCATTCAATTAATAAAATAGGTCGTTTAGCCTCATGTGTTATATTCTATGATCAATGTATTAAAAAGTGTGTTTTCAATCAAAATAGAAGACCTGCTAACCAGAAAAGATGGGAGCAACTCTCTATTTTTGAATTCAACAATTAATATCAATAGGAAATACAATTCAAAATCAAGGACTCCATTGTTTTTTAAATTGAATGAATTCATGTTAGAGATCGTTCATGGACTGTTTTTGATAATGAATATAATTATTAAGATAGAAACAAAAGTTAATTTCAAGGTTATTGTATGAAAAATAGTCTCGGCAACAACAAGAATAGTCTAATTAACGTGTGGTGATTAGAAAGTCTCATTATTTTAGGAATTAAACCAGTTAACATTTGTACGAAATGCAAACCATGTTGAATGACTCCTTTGGCTGATGGATTGAAATAGATTTAGAGTTTTAATGGTCTTTATACTTGTTTCATTCAATTAACATAGTAGTTTGCTTCGCCGCATGTGTTGTATTCCATGATCAATGTATCAAAAAGTGTGTTTGGAATCAAAAGAGGAGGCTTGATACCCAGAAAAGATGGGAGGAACTCTCTATTTTTGAATTCAATAATTAATATCAATAGGAAATACAATTCAAAATCAAGGACTCCATTGTTTTTTAAATTGAATGAATATAATTATTAAGAAAGAAACAAATGTTAATTTCAACATTTTTGCAAGAAAAATAGTACCGGCAACAACAAGAGCAGCCTAATTAACGTGCTGTGATTTGAAAGTCTAATTATTTAGGAATTAAAATAGTTGACTTTTGTACGAAATTCAAACCATGATGAATGATTCCTTTGGCTGACAGATTTAAATAGATTTAGAGTTTTAAAGGTGTTTGTACTTATTTCATTCAATTAATATAATAGGTCGTTTAGCTGCATGTGTTATATTTTTTATGATCAATGTATCAAAAAGTGTGTTTTCAATCAAAAGAGAAGACTTGCTAACTAGAAAAGATGGGAGTAACTCTCTATTTTTGAATTCAACAATTAATATCAATAGGAAATACAATTCAAAATCAAGGACTCCATTGTTTTTTAAATTGAATGAATTCATGTTACAGATCGTTCATGGACTCTTTTTCATAATGAATATAATTATTAAGAAAGAAACAAAAGTTAATTTCAAGGTTATTGCATGAAAAATAATCCCGGCAACAACAAGAATAGTCTAATTAACGTGTGGTGATTAGAAAGTCTCATTATTTAGGAATTAAACCAGTTAACATTTGTACGAAATGCAAACCATGTTGAATGACTCCTTTGGCTGATGGATTGAAATAGATTTAGAGTTTTAATGGTCTTTATACTTGTTTCATTCAATTAACATACTAGTTTGCTTAGCCGCATGTGTTATATTCCATGATCAATGTATCAAAAAGTGTGTTTTGAATGAAAAGAGGAGACTTGCTGACCAGAAATGATGAGAGAAACTTTCTATTTTTGATTTAAACAATTAATATCAATAGGAAATACAATTCAAATTCAAGGACTCTATTGTCTATTAAATTGAATGAATTCATGATACAGATCGTTCATGGACACTTTTTCATAATGAATATAATTATTAAGAAAGAAACAAAAGTTAATTTCAAGGTTATTGCAAGAAAAATAGTCCCGGCAACAACAAGAGTAGTCTAATTAACGTGTGGTGATTAGAAAGTCTCATTATTTAGGAATTAAACCAGTTAACATTTGTACGAAATGCAAACCATGTTGAATGACTCCTTTGGCTGATGGATTGAAATAGATTTAGAGTTTTAATGGTCTTTATACTTGTTTCATTCAATTAACATACCAGTTTGCTTAGCCGCATGTGTTTTATTCCATGATCAATGTATGAATAAGTGTGTTTGGAATCAAAAGAGGAGGCTTGATACCAGAAAAAAAGATGGGAGGAACTCTCTATTTTTGAATTCAATAATTAATATCAATAGGAAATACAATTCAAAATCAAGGACTCCATTGTTTTTTAAATTGAATGAATTCATGTTACAGATCGTTCATGGACTATTTTTCATAATGAATATAATTATTAAGAAAGAAACAAAAGTTAATTTCAAAGTTATTGCATGAAAAATAGTCCCGGCAGCAACAAGAGCATCCTAATTAACGTGTTGTGATTAGAAAGTCTGATTATTTAGGAATTAAACCAGTAGACTTTTGTACGAAATGCAAACCATGATGAATGACTCCTTTGGCTGATGGATTTAAATAGATTTAGAGTTTTAAAGGTGTTTGTACTTGTTTCATTCAATTAATATAATAGTTTGTTTAGCCGCATGTGTTATATTCCATGATCAATGCATCAAAAAGTGTGTTTGGAATCAAAAGAGGAGGCTTGATACCCAGAAAAGATGGGAGGAACTCTCTATTTTTGAATTCAATAATTAATATCAATAAGAAATACAATTCAAAATCAAGGACTCCATTGTTTTTTAAATTGAATGAATTCATGTTACAAATCGTTAATGGACTCTTTTTCATAATGAATATAATTAGTAAGAAAGAAACAAAAGTTAATTTCAAGGTTATTGCATGAAAAATAATCCCGGAAACAACAAGAATAGTCTAATTAACGTGTGGTGATTAGAAAGTCTCATTATTTAGGAATTAAACCAGTTAACATTTGTACGAAATGCAAACCATGTTGAATGACTCCTTTGGCTGATGGATTGAAATAGATTTAGAGTTTTAATGGTCTTTATACTTGTTTCATTCAATTAACATACTAGTTTGCTTAGCCGCATGTGTTGTATTCCATGATCAATGTATCAAAAAGTGTGTTTGGAATCAAAAGAGGAGGCTTGATACCCAGAAAAGATGGGAGGAACTCTCTATTTTTGAATTCAATAATTAATATCAATAGGAAATACAATTCAAAATCAAGGACTCCATTGTTTTTTAAATTCAATGAATTCATGTTACAGATCGTTCATGGACTCTTTTTCATAATGAATATAATTATTAAGAAAGAAACAAAAATTAATTTGAACGTTATTGCATGAAAAATAGTACCGGCACCAACAAGAGCAGCCTAATTAACGTGTGGTGATTAGAAAGTCTCATTATTTAGGAATTAAACCAGTAGACTTTTGTATGAAATGCAAACCATGATGAATGACTCCTTTGGCTGATGGATTTAAATAGATTTAGAGTTTTAAAGGAGTTTGTACTTGTTTCATTCAATTAATATAATAGTTTGTTTAGCTGCATGTGTTATATTGTATGATCAATGTATCAAAAAGTGTGTTTTGAATCAAAAGAGGAGACTTGTTAACTAGAAATGATGAGAGGAACTTTCTATTTTTGATTTCAACAATTAATATCAATAGGAAATACAATTCAAATTGAAGGACTCTATTGTTTATTAAATTGAATGAATTCATGATACAGATCGTTCATAGACTCTTTCTCATAATGAATATAATTATTAAGAAAGAAACAAATGTTAATTTCAAGGTTATTGCATGAAAAATATAGTACCGGTAACAACAAGAGCAGCCTAATTAACGTGTTGTGATTTGAAAGTCTAATTATTTAGGAATTAAAATAGTTGACTTTTGTACGAAATGCAAACCATGATGAATGATTCCTTTGGCTGATAGATTTAAATAGATTTAGAGTTTTAAAGGTGTTTGTACTTGTTTCATTCAATTAATAAAATAGGTCGTTTAGCCTCATGTGTTATATTCTATGATCAATGTATTAAAAAGTGTGTTTTTTCAATCAAAATAGAAGACCTGCTAACCAGAAAAGATGGGAGCAACTCTCTATTTTTTTGAATTCAACAATTAATATCAATAGGAAATACAATTCAAAATCAAGGACTCCATTGTTTTTTAAATTGAATGAATTCATGTTAGAGATCGTTCATGGACTGTTTTTGATAATGAATATAATTATTAAGATAGAAACAAAAAGTTAATTTCAAGGTTATTGTATGAAAAATAGTCTCGGCAACAACAAGAATAGTCTAATTAACGTGTGGTGATTAGAAAGTCTCATTATTTAGGAATTAAACCAGTTAACATTTGTACGAAATGCAAACCATGTTGAATGACTCCTTTGGCTGATGGATTGAAATAGATTTAGAGTTTTTAATGGTCTTTATACTTGTTTCATTCAATTAACATAGTAGTTTGCTTCGCCGCATGTGTTGTATTCCATGATCAATGTATCAAAAAGTGTGTTTGGAATCAAAAGAGGAGGCTTGATACCCAGAAAAGATGGGAGGAACTCTCTATTTTTGAATTCAATAATTAATATCAATAGGAAATACAATTCAAAATCAAGGACTCCATTGTTTTTTAAATTGAATGAATATAATTATTAAGAAAGAAACAAATGTTAATTTCAACATTTTTGCAAGAAAAATAGTACCGGCAACAACAAGAGCAGCCTAATTAACGTGCTGTGATTTGAAAGTCTAATTATTTAGGAATTAAAATAGTTGACTTTTGTACGAAATTCAAACCATGATGAATGATTCCTTTGGCTGACAGATTTAAATAGATTTAGAGTTTTAAAGGTGTTTGTACTTATTTCATTCAATTAATATAATAGGTCGTTTAGCTGCATGTGTTATATTTTATGATCAATGTATCAAAAAGTGTGTTTTCAATCAAAAGAGAAGACTTGCTAACTAGAAAAGATGGGAGTAACTCTCTATTTTTGAATTCAACAATTAATATCAATAGGAAATACAATTCAAAATCAAGGACTCCATTGTTTTTTAAATTGAATGAATTCATGTTACAGATCGTTCATGGACTCTTTTTCATAATGAATATAATTATTAAGAAAGAAACAAAAGTTAATTTCAAGGTTATTGCATGAAAAATAATCCCGGCAACAACAAGAATAGTCTAATTAACGTGTGGTGATTAGAAAGTCTCATTATTTAGGAATTAAACCAGTTAACATTTGTACGAAATGCAAACCATGTTGAATGACTCCTTTGGCTGATGGATTGAAATAGATTTAGAGTTTTAATGGTCTTTATACTTGTTTCATTCAATTAACATACTAGTTTGCTTAGCCGCATGTGTTATATTCCATGATCAATGTATCAAAAAGTGTGTTTTGAATGAAAAGAGAGGAGGAGACTTGCTGACCAGAAATGATGAGAGAAACTTTCTATTTTTGATTTAAACAATTAATATCAATAGGAAATACAATTCAAATTCAAGGACTCTATTGTCTATTAAATTGAATGAATTCATGATACAGATCGTTCATGGACACTTTTTTCATAATGAATATAATTATTAAGAAAGAAACAAAAGTTAATTTCAAGGTTATTGCAAGAAAAAATAGTCCCGGCAACAACAAGAGTAGTCTAATTAACGTGTGTGTGATTAGAAAGTCTCATTATTTAGGAATTAAACCAGTTAACATTTGTACGAAATGCAAACCATGTTGAATGACTCCTTTGGCTGATGGATTGAAATAGATTTAGAGTTTTAATGGTCTTTATACTTGTTTCATTCAATTAACATACCAGTTTGCTTAGCCGCATGTGTTTTATTCCATGATCAATGTATGAATAAGTGTGTTTGGAATCAAAAGAGGAGGCTTGATACCCAGAAAAGATGGGAGGAACTCTCTATTTTTGAATTCAATAATTAATATCAATAGGAAATACAATTCAAAATCAAGGACTCCATTGTTTTTTTTAAATTGAATGAATTCATGTTACAGATCGTTCATGGACTATTTTTCATAATGAATATAATTATTAAGAAAGAAACAAAAGTTAATTTCAAAGTTATTGCATGAAAAATAGTCCCGGCAGCAACAAGAGCATCCTAATTAACGTGTTGTGATTAGAAAGTCTGATTATTTAGGAATTAAACCAGTAGACTTTTGTACGAAATGCAAACCATGATGAATGACTCCTTTGGCTGATGGATTTAAATAGATTTAGAGTTTTAAAAGGTGTTTTTGTACTTGTTTCATTCAATTAATATAATAGTTTGTTTAGCCGCATGTGTTATATTCCATGATCAATGCATCAAAAAGTGTGTTTGGAATCAAAAGAGGAGGCTTGATACCCAGAAAAGATGGGAGGAACTCTCTATTTTTGAATTCAATAATTAATATCAATAAGAAATACAATTCAAAATCAAGGACTCCATTGTTTTTTAAATTGAATGAATTCATGTTACAAATCGTTAATGGACTCTTTTTTCATAATGAATATAATTAGTAAGAAAGAAACAAAAGTTAATTTCAAGGTTATTGCATGAAAAAATAATCCCGGAAACAACAAGAATAGTCTAATTAACGTGTGTGTGATTAGAAAGTCTCATTATTTAGGAATTAAACCAGTTAACATTTGTACGAAATGCAAACCATGTTGAATGACTCCTTTGGCTGATGGATTGAAATAGATTTAGAGTTTTAATGGTCTTTATACTTGTTTCATTCAATTAACATACTAGTTTGCTTAGCCGCATGTGTTGTATTCCATGATCAATGTATCAAAAAGTGTGTTTGGAATCAAAAGAGGAGGCTTGATACCCAGAAAAGATGGGAGGAACTCTCTATTTTTGAATTCAATAATTAATATCAATAGGAAATACAATTCAAAATCAAGGACTCCATTGTTTTTTAAATTCAATGAATTCATGTTACAGATCGTTCATGGACTCTTTTTCATAATGAATATAATTATTAAGAAAGAAACAAAAATTAATTTGAACGTTATTGCATGAAAAATAGTACCTACGCACACAACAAGAGCAGCCTAATTAACGTGTGGTGATTAGAAAGTCTCATTATTTAGGAATTAAACCAGTAGACTTTTGTATGAAATGCAAACCATGATGAATGACTCCTTTTGGCTGATGGATTTAAATAGATTTAGAGTTTTAAAGGAGTTTGTACTTGTTTCATTCAATTAATATAATAGTTTGTTTAGCTGCATGTGTTATATTGTATGATCAATGTATCAAAAAGTGTGTTTTGAATCAAAAGAGGAGACTTGTTAACTAGAAATGATGAGAGGAACTTTCTATTTTTGATTTCAACAATTAATATCAATAGGAAATACAATTCAAATTGAAGGACTCTATTGTTTATTAAATTGAATGAATTCATGATACAGATCGTTCATAGACTCTTTCTCATAATGAATATAATTATTAAGAAAGAAACAAATGTTAATTTCAAGGTTATTGCATGAAAAATAGTACCGGTAACAACAAGAGCAGCCTAATTAACGTGTTGTGATTTGAAAGTCTAATTATTTAGGAATTAAAATAGTTGACTTTTGTACGAAATGCAAACCATGATGAATGATTCCTTTGGCTGATAGATTTAAATAGATTTAGAGTTTTAAAGGTGTACTTGTTTCATTCAATTAATAAAATAGGTCGTTTAGCCTCATGTGTTATATTCTATGATCAATGTATTAAAAAGTGTGTTTTCAATCAAAATAGAAGACCTGCTAACCAGAAAAGATGGGAGCAACTCTCTATTTTTGAATTCAACAATTAATATCAATAGGAAATACAATTCAAAATCAAGGACTCCATTGTTTTTTAAATTGAATGAATTCATGTTAGAGATCGTTCATGGACTGTTTTTGATAATGAATATAATTATTAAGATAGAAACAAAAGTTAATTTCAAGGTTATTGTATGAAAAATAGTCTCGGCAACAACAAGAATAGTCTAATAATTAACGTGTGGTGATTAGAAAGTCTCATTATTTAGGAATTAAACCAGTTAACATTTGTACGAAATGCAAACCATGTTGAATGACTCCTTTGGCTGATGGATTGAAATAGATTTAGAGTTTTAATGGTCTTTATACTTGTTTCATTCAATTAACATAGTAGTTTGCTTCGCCGCATGTGTTGTATTCCATGATCAATGTATCAAAAAGTGTGTTTGGAATCAAAAGAGGAGGCTTGATACCCAGAAAAGATGGGAGGAACTCTCTATTTTTGAATTCAATAATTAATATCAATAGGAAATACAATTCAAAATCAAGGACTCCATTGTTTTTTAAATTGAATGAATATAATTATTAAGAAAGAAACAAATGTTAATTTCAACATTTTTGCAAGAAAAATAGTACCGGCAACAACAACAAGAGCAGCCTAATTAACGTGCTGTGATTTGAAAGTCTAATTATTTAGGAATTAAAATAGTTGACTTTTGTACGAAATTCAAACCATGATGAATGATTCCTTTGGCTGACAGATTTAAATAGATTTAGAGTTTTAAAGGTGTTTGTACTTATTTCATTCAATTAATATAATAGGTCGTTTAGCTGCATGTGTTATATTTTATGATGATCAATGTATCAAAAAGTGTGTTTTCAATCAAAAGAGAAGACTTGCTAACTAGAAAAGATGGGAGTAACTCTCTATTTTTGAATTCAACAATTAATATCAATAGGAAATACAATTCAAAATCAAGGACTCCATTGTTTTTTAAATTGAATGAATTCATGTTACAGATCGTTCATGGACTCTTTTTCATAATGAATATAATTATTAAGAAAGAAACAAAAGTTAATTTCAAGGTTATTGCATGAAAAATAATCCCGGCAACAACAAGAATAGTCTAATTAACGTGTGGTGATTAGAAAGTCTCATTATTTAGGAATTAAACCAGTTAACATTTGTACGAAATGCAAACCATGTTGAATGACTCCTTTGGCTGATGGATTGAAATAGATTTAGAGTTTTAATGGTCTTTATACTTGTTTCATTCAATTAACATACTAGTTTGCTTAGCCGCATGTGTTATATTTCCATGATCAATGTATCAAAAAGTGTGTTTTGAATGAAAAGAGGAGACTTGCTGACCAGAAATGATGAGAGAAACTTTCTATTTTTGATTTAAACAATTAATATCAATAGGAAATACAATTCAAATTCAAGGACTCTATTGTCTATTAAATTGAATGAATTCATGATACAGATCGTTCATGGACACTTTTTCATAATGAATATAATTATTAAGAAAGAAACAAAAGTTAATTTCAAGGTTATTGCAAGAAAAAATAGTCCCGCAACAACAACAAGAGTAGTCTAATTAACGTGTGGTGATTAGAAAGTCTCATTATTTAGGAATTAAACCAGTTAACATTTGTACGAAATGCAAACCATGTTGAATGACTCCTTTGGCTGATGGATTGAAATAGATTTAGAGTTTTAATGGTCTTTATACTTGTTTCATTCAATTAACATACCAGTTTGCTTAGCCGCATGTGTTTTATTCCATGATCAATGTATGAATAAGTGTGTTTGGAATCAAAAGAGGAGGCTTGATACCCAGAAAAGATGGGAGGAACTCTCTATTTTTGAATTCAATAATTAATATCAATAGGAAATACAATTCAAAATCAAGGACTCCATTGTTTTTTAAATTGAATGAATTCATGTTACAGATCGTTCATGGACTATTTTTCATAATGAATATAATTATTAAGAAAGAAACAAAAGTTAATTTCAAAGTTATTGCATGAAAAATAGTCCCGGCAGCAACAAGAGCATCCTAATTAACGTGTTGTGATTAGAAAGTCTGATTATTTAGGAATTAAACCAGTAGACTTTTGTACGAAATGCAAACCATGATGAATGACTCCTTTGGCTGATGGATTTAAATAGATTTAGAGTTTTAAAGGTGTTTGTACTTGTTTCATTCAATTAATATAATAGTTTGTTTAGCCGCATGTGTTATATTCCATGATCAATGCATCAAAAAGTGTGTTTGGAATCAAAAGAGGAGGCTTGATACCCAGAAAAGATGGGAGGAACTCTCTATTTTTGAATTCAATAATTAATATCAATAAGAAATACAATTCAAAATCAAGGACTCCATTGTTTTTTAAATTGAATGAATTCATGTTACAAATCGTTAATGGACTCTTTTTCATAATGAATATAATTAGTAAGAAAGAAACAAAAGTTAATTTCAAGGTTATTGCATGAAAAATAATCCCGGAAAACAACAAGAATAGTCTAATTAACGTGTGGTGATTAGAAAGTCTCATTATTTAGGAATTTAAACCAGTTAACATTTGTACGAAATGCAAACCATGTTGAATGACTCCTTTGGCTGATGGATTGAAATAGATTTAGAGTTTTAATGGTCTTTATACTTGTTTTTCATTCAATTAACATACTAGTTTGCTTAGCCGCATGTGTTGTATTCCATGATCAATGTATCAAAAAGTGTGTTTGGAATCAAAAGAGGAGGCTTCATACCCAGAAAAGATGGGAGGAACTCTCTATTTTTTTTGAATTCAATAATTAATATCAATAGGAAATACAATTCAAAATCAAGGACTCCATTGTTTTTTTTAAATTCAATGAATTCATGTTACAGATCGTTCATGGACTCTTTTTCATAATGAATATAATTATTAAGAAAGAAACAAAAATTAATTTGAACGTTATTGCATGAAAAATAGTACCGGCACCAACAAGAGCAGCCTAATTAACGTGTGTGGTGATTAGAAAGTCTCATTATTTAGGAATTAAACCAGTAGACTTTTGTATGAAATGCAAACCATGATGAATGACTCCTTTGGCTGATGGATTTAAATAGATTTAGAGTTTTAAAGGAGTTTGTACTTGTTTCATTCAATTAATATAATAGTTTGTTTAGCTGCATGTGTTATATTGTATGATCAATGTATCAAAAAGTGTGTTTTGAATCAAAAGAGGAGACTTGTTAACTAGAAATGATGAGAGGAACTTTCTATTTTTGATTTCAACAATTAATATCAATAGGAAATACAATTCAAATTGAAGGACTCTATTGTTTATTAAATTGAATGAATTCATGATACAGATCGTTCATAGACTCTTTCTCATAATGAATATAATTATTAAGAAAGAAACAAATGTTAATTTCAAGGTTATTGCATGAAAAATAGTACCGGTAACAACAAGAGCAGCCTAATTAACGTGTTGTGATTTGAAAGTCTAATTATTTAGGAATTAAAATAGTTGACTTTTGTACGAAATGCAAACCATGATGAATGATTCCTTTGGCTGATAGATTTAAATAGATTTAGAGTTTTAAAGGTGTACTTGTTTCATTCAATTAATAAAATAGGTCGTTTAGCCTCATGTGTTATATTCTATGATCAATGTATTAAAAAAAAGTGTTTTCAATCAAAATAGAAGACCTGCTAACCAGAAAAGATGGGAGCAACTCTCTATTTTTGAATTCAACAATTAATATCAATAGGAAATACAATTCAAAAAATCAAGGACTCCATTGTTTTTTAAATTGAATGAATTCATGTTAGAGATCGTTCATGGACTGTTTTTGATAATGAATATAATTATTAAGATAGAAACAAAAGTTAATTTCAAGGTTATTGTATGAAAAATAGTCTCGGCAACAACAAGAATAGTCTAATTAACGTGTGGTGATTAGAAAGTCTCATTATTTAGGAATTAAACCAGTTAACATTTGTACGAAATGCAAACCATGTTGAATGACTCCTTTGGCTGATGGATTGAAATAGATTTAGAGTTTTAATGGTCTTTATACTTGTTTCATTCAATTAACATAGTAGTTTGCTTCGCCGCATGTGTTGTATTCCATGATCAATGTATCAAAAAGTGTGTTTGGAATCAAAAGAGGAGGCTTGATACCCAGAAAAGATGGGAGGAACTCTCTATTTTTGAATTCAATAATTAATATCAATAGGAAATACAATTCAAAATCAAGGACTCCATTGTTTTTTAAATTGAATGAATATAATTATTAAGAAAGAAACAAATGTTAATTTCAACATTTTTGCAAGAAAAATAGTACCGGCAACAACAAGAGCAGCCTAATTAACGTGCTGTGATTTGAAAGTCTAATTATTTAGGAATTAAAATAGTTGACTTTTGTACGAAATTCAAACCATGATGAATGATTCCTTTGGCTGACAGATTTAAATAGATTTAGAGTTTTAAAGGTGTTTGTACTTATTTCATTCAATTAATATAATAGGTCGTTTAGCTGCATGTGTTATATTTTATGATCAATGTATCAAAAAGTGTGTTTTCAATCAAAAGAGAAGACTTGCTAACTAGAAAAGATGGGAGTAACTCTCTATTTTTGAATTCAACAATTAATATCAATAGGAAATACAATTCAAAATCAAGGACTCCATTGTTTTTTAAAATTGAATGAATTCATGTTACAGATCGTTCATGGACTCTTTTTCATAATGAATATAATTATTAAGAAAGAAAACAAAAGTTAATTTCAAGGTTATTGCATGAAAAATAATCCCGGCAACAACAAATAATAGTCTAATTAACGTGTGGTGATTAGAAAGTCTCATTATTTAGGAATTAAACCACCAGTTAACATTTGTACGAAATGCAAACCATGTTGAATGACTCCTTTGGCTGATGGATTGAAATAGATTTAGAGTTTTAATGGTCTTTATACTTGTTTCATTCAATTAACATACTAGTTTGCTTAGCCGCATGTGTTATATTCCATGATCAATGTATCAAAAAGTGTGTTTTGAATGAAAAGAGGAGACTTGCTGACCAGAAATGATGAGAGAAACTTTCTATTTTTGATTTAAACAATTAATATCAATAGGAAATACAATTCAAATTCAAGGACTCTATTGTCTATTAAATTGAATGAATTCATGATACAGATCGTTCATGGACACTTTTTTTCATAATGAATATAATTATTAAGAAAGAAACAAAAGTTAATTTCAAGGTTATTGCAAGAAAAATAGTCCCGGCAACAACAAGAGTAGTCTAATTAACGTGTGGTGATTAGAAAGTCTCATTATTTAGGAATTAAACCAGTTAACATTTGTACGAAATGCAAACCATGTTGAATGACTCCTTTGGCTGATGGATTGAAATAGATTTAGAGTTTTAATGGTCTTTATACTTGTTTCATTCAATTAACATACCAGTTTGCTTAGCCGCATGTGTTTTATTCCATGATCAATGTATGAATAAGTGTGTTTGGAATCAAAAGAGGAGGCTTGATACCCAGAAAAGATGGGAGGAACTCTCTATTTTTGAATTCAATAATTAATATCAATAGGAAATACAATTCAAAATCAAGGACTCCATTGTTTTTTAAATTGAATGAATTCATGTTACAGATCGTTCATGGACTATTTTTCATAATGAATATAATTATTAAGAAAGAAACAAAAGTTAATTTCAAAGTTATTGCATGAAAAATAGTCCCGGCAGCAACAAGAGCATCCTAATTAACGTGTTGTGATTAGAAAGTCTGATTATTTAGGAATTAAACCAGTAGACTTTTGTACGAAATGCAAACCATGATGAATGACTCCTTTGGCTGATGGATTTAAATAGATTTAGAGTTTTAAAGGTGTTTGTACTTGTTTCATTCAATTAATATAATAGTTTGTTTAGCCGCATGTGTTATATTCCATGATCAATGCATCAAAAAGTGTGTTTGGAATCAAAAGAGGAGGCTTGATACCCAGAAAAGATGGGAGGAACTCTCTATTTTTGAATTCAATAATTAATATCAATAAGAAATACAATTCAAAATCAAGGACTCCATTGTTTTTTAAATTGAATGAATTCATGTTACAAATCGTTAATGGACTCTTTTTCATAATGAATATAATTAGTAAGAAAGAAACAAAAGTTAATTTCAAGGTTATTGCATGAAAAAATAATCCCGGAAAACAACAAGAATAGTCTAATTAACGTGTGGTGATTAGAAAGTCTCATTATTTAGGAATTAAACCAGTTAACATTTGTACGAAATGCAAACCATGTTGAATGACTCCTTTGGCTGATGGATTGAAATAGATTTAGAGTTTTAATGGTCTTTATACTTGTTTCATTCAATTAACATACTAGTTTGCTTAGCCGCATGTGTTGTATTCCATGATCAATGTATCAAAAAGTGTGTTTGGAATCAAAAGAGGAGGCTTCATACCCAGAAAAGATGGGAGGAACTCTCTATTTTTGAATTCAATAATTAATATCAATAGGAAATACAATTCAAAATCAAGGACTCCATTGTTTTTTAAATTCAATGAATTCATGTTACAGATCGTTCATGGACTCTTTTTCATAATGAATATAATTATTAAGAAAGAAACAAAAATTAATTTGAACGTTATTGCATGAAAAATAGTACCGGCACCAACAAGAGCAGCCTAATTAACGTGTGGTGATTAGAAAGTCTCATTATTTAGGAATTAAACCAGTAGACTTTTGTATGAAATGCAAACCATGATGAATGACTCCTTTGGCTGATGGATTTAAATAGATTTAGAGTTTTAAAGGAGTTTGTACTTGTTTCATTCAATTAATATAATAGTTTGTTTAGCTGCATGTGTTATATTGTATGATCAATGTATCAAAAAGTGTGTTTTGAATCAAAAGAGGAGACTTGTTAACTAGAAATGATGAGAGGAACTTTCTATTTTTGATTTCAACAATTAATATCAATAGGAAATACAATTCAAATTGAAGGACTCTATTGTTTATTAAATTGAATGAATTCATGATACAGATCGTTCATAGACTCTTTCTCATAATGAATATAATTATTAAGAAAGAAACAAATGTTAATTTTAATTTCAAGGTTATTGCATGAAAAATAGTACCGGTAACAACAAGAGCAGCCTAATTAACGTGTTGTGATTTGAAAGTCTAATTATTTAGGAATTAAAATAGTTGACTTTTGTACGAAATGCAAACCATGATGAATGATTCCTTTGGCTGATAGATTTAAATAGATTTAGAGTTTTAAAGGTGTACTTGTTTCATTCAATTAATAAAATAGGTCGTTTAGCCTCATGTGTTATATTCTATGATCAATGTATTAAAAAGTGTGTTTTCAATCAAAATAGAAGACCTGCTAACCAGAAAAGATGGGAGCAACTCTCTATTTTTGAATTCAACAATTAATATCAATAGGAAATACAATTCAAAATCAAGGACTCCATTGTTTTTTAAATTGAATGAATTCATGTTAGAGATCGTTCATGGACTGTTTTTGATAATGAATATAATTATTAAGATAGAAACAAAAGTTAATTTCAAGGTTATTGTATGAAAAATAGTCTCGGCAACAACAAGAATAGTCTAATTAACGTGTGGTGATTAGAAAGTCTCATTATTTAGGAATTAAACCAGTTAACATTTGTACGAAATGCAAACCATGTTGAATGACTCCTTTGGCTGATGGATTGAAATAGATTTAGAGTTTTAATGGTCTTTATACTTGTTTCATTCAATTAACATAGTAGTTTGCTTCGCCGCATGTGTTGTATTCCATGATCAATGTATCAAAAAGTGTGTTTGGAATCAAAAGAGGAGGCTTGATACCCAGAAAAGATGGGAGGAACTCTCTATTTTTGAATTCAATAATTAATATCAATAGGAAATACAATTCAAAATCAAGGACTCCATTGTTTTTTAAATTGAATGAATATAATTATTAAGAAAGAAACAAATGTTAATTTCAACATTTTTTGCAAGAAAAATAGTACCGGCAACAACAACAAGAGCAGCCTAATTAACGTGCTGTGATTTGAAAGTCTAATTATTTAGGAATTAAAATAGTTGACTTTTGTACGAAATTCAAACCATGATGAATGATTCCTTTGGCTGACAGATTTAAATAGATTTAGAGTTTTAAAGGTGTTTGTACTTATTTCATTCAATTAATATAATAGGTCGTTTAGCTGCATGTGTTATATTTTATGATCAATGTATCAAAAAGTGTGTTTTCAATCAAAAGAGAAGACTTGCTAACTAGAAAAGATGGGAGTAACTCTCTATTTTTTGAATTCAACAATTAATATCAATAGGAAATACAATTCAAAATCAAGGACTCCATTGTTTTTTAAATTGAATGAATTCATGTTACAGATCGTTCATGGACTCTTTTTCATAATGAATATAATTATTAAGAAAGAAACAAAAGTTAATTTCAAGGTTATTGCATGAAAAAAATAATCCCGGGCAACAACAAGAATAGTCTAATTAACGTGTGGTGATTAGAAAGTCTCATTATTTAGGAATTAAACCAGTTAACATTTGTACGAAATGCAAACCATGTTGAATGACTCCTTTGGCTGATGGATTGAAATAGATTTAGAGTTTTAATGGTCTTTATACTTGTTTCATTCAATTAACATACTAGTTTGCTTAGCCGCATGTGTTATATTCCATGATCAATGTATCAAAAAGTGTGTTTTGAATGAAAAGAGGAGACTTGCTGACCAGAAATGATGAGAGAAACTTTCTATTTTTGATTTAAACAATTAATATCAATAGGAAATACAATTCAAATTCAAGGACTCTATTGTCTATTAAATTGAATGAATTCATGATACAGATCGTTCATGGACACTTTTTCATAATGAATATAATTATTAAGAAAGAAACAAAAGTTAATTTCAAGGTTATTGCAAGAAAAATAGTCCCGGCAACAACAAGAGTAGTCTAATTAACGTGTGGTGATTAGAAAGTCTCATTATTTAGGAATTAAACCAGTTAACATTTGTACGAAATGCAAACCATGTTGAATGACTCCTTTGGCTGATGGATTGAAATAGATTTAGAGTTTTAATGGTCTTTATACTTGTTTCATTCAATTAACATACCAGTTTGCTTAGCCGCATGTGTTTTATTCCATGATCAATGTATGAATAAGTGTGTTTGGAATCAAAAGAGGAGGCTTGATACCCAGAAAAGATGGGAGGAACTCTCTATTTTTGAATTCAATAATTAATATCAATAGGAAATACAATTCAAAATCAAGGACTCCATTGTTTTTTAAATTGAATGAATTCATGTTACAGATCGTTCATGGACTATTTTTCATAATGAATATAATTATTAAGAAAGAAACAAAAGTTAATTTCAAAGTTATTGCATGAAAAATAGTCCCCGGCAGGCAGCAACAAGAGCATCCTAATTAACGTGTTTGTGATTAGAAAGTCTGATTATTTAGGAATTAAACCAGTAGACTTTTGTACGAAATGCAAACCATGATGAATGACTCCTTTGGCTGATGGATTTTAAATAGATTTAGAGTTTTAAAAGGTGTTTGTACTTGTTTCATTCAATTAATATAATAGTTTGTTTAGCCGCATGTGTTATATTCCATGATCAATGCATCAAAAAGTGTGTTTGGAATCAAAAGAGGAGGCTTGATACCCAGAAAAGATGGGAGGAACTCTCTATTTTTGAATTCAATAATTAATATCAATAAGAAATACAATTCAAAATCAAGGACTCCATTGTTTTTTAAATTGAATGAATTCATGTTACAAATCGTTAATGGACTCTTTTTCATAATGAATATAATTAGTAAGAAAGAAACAAAAGTTAATTTCAAGGTTATTGCATGAAAAATAATCCCGGAAACAACAAGAATAGTCTAATTAACGTGTGGTGATTAGAAAGTCTCATTATTTAGGAATTAAACCAGTTAACATTTGTACGAAATGCAAACCATGTTGAATGACTCCTTTGGCTGATGGATTGAAATAGATTTAGAGTTTTAATGGTCTTTATACTTGTTTCATTCAATTAACATACTAGTTTGCTTAGCCGCATGTGTTGTATTCCATGATCAATGTATCAAAAAAAGTGTGTTTGGAATCAAAAGAGGAGGCTTGATACCCAGAAAAGATGGGAGGAACTCTCTATTTTTGAATTCAATAATTAATATCAATAGGAAATACAATTCAAAATCAAGGACTCCATTGTTTTTTAAATTGAATGAATTCATGTTACAGATCGTTCATGGACTATTTTTCATAATGAATATAATTATTAAGAAAGAAACAAAAGTTAATTTCAAGGTTATTGCATGAAAAATAGTCCCGGCAGCAACAAGAGTAGCCTAATTAACGTGTGGTGATTCGAAAGTCTCATTATTTAGGAATTAAACCAGTAGACTTTTGTTCGAAATGCAAACCATGATGAATGACTCCTTTGGCTGATGGATTTAAATAGATGTAGAGTTTTAAAGGTGTTTGTACTTGTTTCATTCAATTAATATAATAGTTTGTTTAGCCGCATGTGTTATATTCCATGATCAATGTATCAAAAAGTGTGTTTGGAATCAAAAGAGGAGGCTTGATACCCAGAAAAGATGGGAGGAACTCTCTATTTTTGAATTCAATAATTAATATCAATAAGAAATACAATTCAAAATCAAGGACTCCATTGTTTTTTAAATTGAATGAATTCATGTTACAAATCTTTAATGGACTCTTTTTCATAATGAATATAATTAGTAAGAAAGAAACAAAAGTTAATTTCAAGGTTATTGCATGAAAAATAATCCCGGAAACAACAAGAATAGTCTAATTAACGTGTGGTGATTAGAAAGTCTCATTATTTAGGAATTAAACCAGTTAACATTTGTACGAAATGCAAACCATGTTGAATGACTCCTTTGGCTGATGGATTGAAATAGATTTAGAGTTTTAATGGTCTTTTATACTTGTTTCATTCAATTAACATACTAGTTTGCTTAGCCGCATGTGTTGTATTCCATGATCAATGTATCAAAAAGTGTGTTTGGAATCAAAAGAGGAGGCTTGATACCCAGAAAAGATGGGAGGAACTCTCTATTTTTGAATTCAATAATTAATATCAATAGGAAATACAATTCAAAATCAAGGACTCCATTGTTTTTTAAAATTGAATGAATTCATGTTACAGATCGTTCATGGACTATTTTTCATAATGAATATAATTATTAAGAAAGAAACAAAAGTTAATTTCAAGGTTATTGCATGAAAAATAGTCCCGGCAGCCACAAGAGCATCCTAATTAACGTGTTGTGATTAGAAAGTCTGATTATTTAGGAATTAAACCAGTAGACTTTTGTACGAAATGCAAACCATGATGAATGACTCCTTTCGCTGATGGATTTAAATAGATTTAGAGTTTTAAAGGTGTTTGTACTTGTTTCATTCAATTAATATAATAGTTTGTTTAGCCGCATGTGTTATATTCCATGATCAATGTATCAAAAAGTGTGTTTGGAATCAAAAGAGGAGGCTTGATACCCAGAAAAGATGGGAGGAACTCTCTATTTTTGAATTCAATAATTAATATCAATAGGAAATACAATTCAAAATCAAGGACTCCATTGTTTTTTAAATTGAATGAATTCATGTTACAGATCGTTCATGGACTCTTTTTCATAATGAATATAATTATTAAGAAAGAAACAAAAGTTAATTTGAAGGTTATTGCATGACAAATAATCCTGGCAACAACAAGAATAGTCTAATTAACGTGTGGTGATTAGAAAGTCTCATTATTTAGGAATTAAACCAGTTAACATTTGTACGAAATGCAAACCATGTTGAATGACTCCTTTGGCTGATGGATTGAAATAGATTTAGAGTTTTAATGGTCTTTATACTTGTTTCATTCAATTAACATAGTAGTTTGCTTATTAGCCGCATGTGTTGTATTCCATGATCAATGTATCAAAAAGTGTGTTTGGAATCAAAAGAGGAGGCTTGATACCCAGAAAAGATGGGAGGAACTCTCTATTTTTGAATTCAATAATTAATATCAATAGGAAATACAATTCAAAATCAAGGACTCCATTGTTTTTTTTTAATTGAATGAATTCATGTTACAGATCGTTCATGGACTATTTTTTCATAATGAATATAATTATTAAGAAAGAAACAAAAGTTAATTTCAAGGTTATTGCATGAAAAATAGTCCCGGCAGCCACAAGAGCATCCTAATTAACGTGTTGTGATTAGAAAGTCTGATTATTTAGGAATTAAACCAGTAGACTTTTTTGTACGAAATGCAAACCATGATGAATGACTCCTTTCGCTGATGGATTTAAATAGATTTAGAGTTTTAAAGGTGTTTGTACTTGTTTCATTCAATTAATATAATAGTTTGTTTAGCCGCATGTGTTATATTCCATGATCAATGTATCAAAAAGTGTGTTTGGAATCAAAAGAGGAGGCTTGATACCAAGAAAAGATGGGAGGAACTCTCTATTTTTGAATTCAATAATTAATATGAATAGGAAATACAATTCAAAATCAAGGACTCCATTGTTTTTTAAATTGAATGAATTCATGTTACAGATCGTTCATGGACTCTTTTTCATAATGAATATAATTATTAAGAAAGAAACAAAAGTTAATTTCAAGGTTATTGCATGAAAAATAATCCCGGAAACAACAAGAATAGTCTAATTAACGTGTGGTGATTAGAAAGTCTCATTATTTAGGAATTAAACCAGTTAACATTTGTACGAAATGCAAACCATGTTGAATGACTCCTTTGGCTGATGGATTGAAATAGATTTAGAGTTTTAATGGTCTTTATACTTGTTTCATTCAATTAACATACTAGTTTGCTTAGCCGCATGTGTTGTATTCCATGATCAATGTATCAAAAAGTGTGTTTGGAATCAAAAGAGGAGGCTTGATACCCAGAAAAGATGGGAGGAACTCTCTATTTTTGAATTCAATAATTAATATCAATAGGAAATACAATTCAAAATCAAGGACTCCATTGTTTTTTAAATTGAATGAATTCATGTTACAGATCGTTCATGGACTATTTTTCATAATGAATATAATTGTTAAGAAAGAAACAAAAGTTAATTTCAAGGTTATTGCATGAAAAATAGTCCCGGCAGCCACAAGAGCATCCTAATTAACGTGTTGTGATTAGAAAGTCTGATTATTTAGGAATTAAACCAGTAGACTTTTGTACGAAATGCAAACCATGATGAATGACTCCTTTCGTTGATGGATTTAAATAGATTTAGAGTTTTAAAGGTGTTTTTGTACTTGTTTCATTCAATTAATATAATAGTTTGTTTAGCCGCATGTGTTATATTCCATGATCAATGTATCAAAAAGTGTGTTTGGAATCAAAAGAGGAGGCTTGATACCCAGAAAAGATGGGAGGAACTCTCTATTTTTGAATTCAATAATTAATATCAATAGGAAATACAATTCAAAATCAAGGACTCCATTGTATTTTAAATTGAATGAATTCATGTTACAGATCGTTCATGGACTCTTTTTCATAATGAATATAATTATTAAGAAAGAAACAAAAGTTAATTTGAAGGTTATTGCATGAAAAATAATCCCGGAAACAACAAGAATAGTCTAATTAACGTGTGGTGATTAGAAAGTCTCATTATTTAGGAATTAAACCAGTTAACATTTGTACGAAATGCAAACCATGTTGAATGACTCCTTTGGCTGATGGATTGAAATAGATTTAGAGTTTTAATGGTCTTTATACTTGTTTCATTCAATTAACATACTAGTTTGCTTAGCCGCATGTGTTGTATTCCCATGATCAATGTATCAAAAAGTGTGTTTGGAATCAAAAGAGGAGGCTTGATACCCAGAAAAGATGGGAGGAACTCTCTATTTTTGAATTCAATAATTAATATCAATAGGAAATACAATTCAAAATCAAGGACTCCATTGTTTTTTAAATTGAATGAATTCATGTTACAGATCGTTCATGGACTATTTTTCATAATGAATATAATTATTAAGAAAGAAACAAAAGTTAATTTCAAGGTTATTGCATGAAAAATAGTCCCGGCAGCCACAACAAGAGCATCCTAATTAACGTGTTGTGATTAGAAAGTCTGATTATTTAGGAATTAAACCAGTAGACTTTTGTACGAAATGCAAACCATGATGAATGACTCCTTTCGCTGATGGATTTAAATAGATTTAGAGTTTTAAAGGTGTTTTGTACTTGTTTCATTCAATTAATATAATAGTTTGTTTAGCCGCATGTGTTATATTCCATGATCAATGTATCAAAAAGTGTGTTTGGAATCAAAAGAGGAGGCTTGATACCAAGAAAAGATGGGAGGAACTCTCTATTTTTGAATTCAATAATTAATATGAATAGGAAATACAATTCAAAATCAAGGACTCCATTGTTTTTTAAATTGAATGAATTCATGTTACAGATCGTTCATGGACTCTTTTTCATAATGAATATAATTATTAAGAAAGAAACAAAAGTTAATTTCAAGGTTATTGCATGACAAATAATCCTGGCAACAACAAGAATAGTCTAATTAACGTGTGGTGATTAGAAAGTCTCATTATTTAGGAATTAAACCAGTTAACATTTGTACGAAATGCAAACCATGTTGAATGACTCCTTTGGCTGATGGATTGAAATAGATTTAGAGTTTTAATGGTCTTTATACTTGTTTCATTCAATTAACATAGTAGTTTGCTTAGCCGCATGTGTTGTATTCCATGATCAATGTATCAAAAAGTGTGTTTGGAATCAAAAGAGGAGGCTTGATACCCAGAAAAGATGGGAGGAACTCTCTATTTTTGAATTCAATAATTAATATCAATAGGAAATACAATTCAAAATCAAGGACTCCATTGTTTTTTAAATTGAATGAATTCATGTTACAGATCGTTCATGGACTATTTTTCATAATGAATATAATTATTAAGAAAGAAACAAAAGTTAATTTCAAGGTTATTGCATGAAAAATAGTCCCGGCAGCAACAAGAGCAGCCGAATTAACGTGTTGTGATTAGAAAGTCTGATTATTTAGGAATTAAACCAGTAGACTTTTGTACGAAATGCAAACCATGATGAATGACTCCTTTCGCTGATGGATTTAAATAGATTTAGAGTTTTAAAGGTGTTTGTACTTGTTTCATTCAATTAATATAATAGTTTGTTTAGCCGCATGTGTTATATTCCATGATCAATGTATCAAAAAGTGTGTTTGGAATCAAAAGAGGAGGCTTGATACCAAGAAAAGATGGGAGGAACTCTCTATTTTGGAATTCAATAATTAATATGAATAGGAAATACAATTCAAAATCAAGGACTCCATTGTTTTTTAAATTGAATGAATTCATGTTACAGATCGTTCATGGACTCTTTTTCATAATGAATATAATTATTAAGAAAGAAACAAAAGTTAATTTCAAGGTTATTGCATGAAAAATAATCCCGGAAACAACAAGAATAGTCTAATTAACGTGTGGTGATTAGAAAGTCTCATTATTTAGGAATTAAACCAGTTAACATTTGTACGAAATGCAAACCATGTTGAATGACTCCTTTGGCTGATGGATTGAAATAGATTTAGAGTTTTAATGGTCTTTATACTTGTTTCATTCAATTAACATACTAGTTTGCTTAGCCGCATGTGTTGTATTCCATGATCAATGTATCAAAAAGTGTGTTTGGAATCAAAAGAGGAGGCTTGATACCCAGAAAAGATGGGAGGAACTCTCTATTTTTGAATTCAATAATTAATATCAATAGGAAATACAATTCAAAATCAAGGACTCCATTGTTTTTTAAATTGAATGAATTCATGTTACAGATCGTTCATGGACTATTTTTCATAATGAATATAATTATTAAGAAAGAAACAAAAGTTAATTTCAAGGTTATTGCATGAAAAATAGTCCCGGCAGCAGCCACAAGAGCATCCTAATTAACGTGTTGTGATTAGAAAGTCTGATTATTTAGGAATTAAACCAGTAGACTTTTGTACGAAATGCAAACCATGATGAATGACTCCTTTCGCTGATGGATTTAAATAGATTTAGAGTTTTAAAGGTGTTTGTACTTGTTTCATTCAATTAATATAATAGTTTGTTTAGCCGCATGTGTTATATTCCCATGATCAATGTATCAAAAAGTGTGTTTGGAATCAAAAGAGGAGGCTTGATTGATACCCAAAAAAGATGGGAGGAACTCTCTATTTTTGAATTCAATAATTAATATCAATAGGAAATACAATTCAAAATCAAGGACTCCATTGTATTTTAAATTGAATGAATTCATGTTACAGATCGTTCATGGACTCTTTTTCATAATGAATATAATTATTAAGAAAGAAACAAAAGTTAATTTGAAGGTTATTGCATGAAAAATAATCCCGGAAAAACAACAAGAATAGTCTAATTAACGTGTGGTGATTAGAAAGTCTCATTATTTAGGAATTAAACCAGTTAACATTTGTACGAAATGCAAACCATGTTGAATGACTCCTTTGGCTGATGGATTGAAATAGATTTAGAGTTTTAATGGTCTTTATACTTGTTTCATTCAATTAACATACTAGTTTGCTTAGCCGCATGTGTTGTATTCCATGATCAATGTATCAAAAAAGTGTGTTTGGAATCAAAAGAGGAGGCTTGATACCCAGAAAAGATGGGAGGAACTCTCTATTTTTGAATTCAATAATTAATATCAATAGGAAATACAATTCAAAATCAAGGACTCCATTGTTTTTTAAATTGAATGAATTCATGTTACAGATCGTTCATGGACTATTTTTCATAATGAATATAATTATTAAGAAAGAAACAAAAGTTAATTTCAAGGTTATTGCATGAAAAATAGTCCCGGCAGCCACAAGAGCATCCTAATTAACGTGTTGTGATTAGAAAGTCTGATTATTTAGGAATTAAACCAGTAGACTTTTGTACGAAATGCAAACCATGATGAATGACTCCTTTCGCTGATGGATTTAAATAGATTTAGAGTTTTAAAGGTGTTTGTACTTGTTTCATTCAATTAATATAATAGTTTGTTTAGCCGCATGTGTTATATTCCATGATCAATGTATCAAAAAGTGTGTTTGGAATCAAAAGAGGAGGCTTGATACCAAGAAAAGATGGGAGGAACTCTCTATTTTTGAATTCAATAATTAATATGAATAGGAAATACAATTCAAAATCAAGGACTCCATTGTTTTTTAAATTGAATGAATTCATGTTACAGATCGTTCATGGACTCTTTTTCATAATGAATATAATTATTAAGAAAGAAACAAAAGTTAATTTCAAGGTTATTGCATGACAAATAATCCTGGCAACAACAAGAATAGTCTAATTAACGTGTGGTGATTAGAAAGTCTCATTATTTAGGAATTAAACCAGTTAACATTTGTACGAAATGCAAACCATGTTGAATGACTCCTTTGGCTGATGGATTGAAATAGATTTAGAGTTTTAATGGTCTTTATACTTGTTTCATTCAATTAACATAGTAGTTTGCTTAGCCGCATGTGTTGTATTCCATGATCAATGTATCAAAAAGTGTGTTTGGAATCAAAAGAGGAGGCTTGATACCCAGAAAAGATGGGAGGAACTCTCTATTTTTGAATTCAATAATTAATATCAATAGGAAATACAATTCAAAATCAAGGACTCCATTGTTTTTTAAATTGAATGAATTCATGTTAAAGATCGTTCATGGACTCTTTTTCATAATGAATATAATTATTAAGAAAGAAACAAAAGTTAATTTCAAGGTTATTGCATGAAAAATAGTCCCGGCAGCAACAAGAGCAGCCGAATTAACGTGTGGTGATTAGAAAGTCTCATTATTTAGGAATTAAACCAGTAGACTTTTGTACAAAATGCAAACCATGATGAATGACTTATTTGGCTGATGGATTTAAATAGATTTAGAGTTTTAAAGGTGTTTGTACTTGTTTTATTCAATTAATATAATAGGTCGTTTACCCGCATGTGTTATATTATATGATCAATGTATCAAAAATTGTGTTTTGAATGAAAAGAGGAGACTTGCTAACCAGAAATGATGAGAGGAACTCTCTATTTTTGATTTCAACAATTAATATCAATAGGAAATACAATTCAAATTGAAGGACTCTATTGTTTATTAAATTGAATGAATTCATGATACAGATCGTTCATAGACTCTTTCTCATAATGAATATAATTATTAAGAAAGAAACAAATGTTAATTTCAAGGTGATTGCATGAAAAATAGTACCGGCAACAACAAGAGCAGCCTAATTAACGTGCTGTGATTTGAAAGTCTAATTATTTAGGAATTAAAATAGTTGACTTTTGTACGAAATTCAAACCATGATGAATGATTCCTTTGGCTGACAGATTTAAATAGATTTAGAGTTTTAAAAGGTGTTTTGTACTTGTTTCATTCAATTAATAAAATAGGTCGTTTAGCCGCATGGGTTATATTCTATGATCAACGTATCAAAAAGTGTGTTTTCAATCAAAAGAGAAGACTTGCTAACCAGAAAAGTTGTAAGGAACTCACTATTTTTGAATTCAACAATTAAATCAATAGGAAATACAATTCAAAATCAAGGACTCCATTGTTTTTTACATTGAATGAATTCATGTTATAGATCGTTCATGGACTTTTTTTCATAATGAATATAATTATTAAGATAGAAACAAAAGTTAATTTCAAGGTTATTGCATGAAAAATAGTCCCCCATGGCAACAACAAGACTAGTCTAATTAACGTGTGGTGATTAAAAAGTCTCATTATTTAGGAATTAAACCAGTTAACATTTGTACGAAATGCAAATCATTTTGAATGACTCCTTTGGCTGATGGATTGAAATAGATTTAGAGTTTTAATGGTCTTTATACTTGTTTTATTCAATTAACATACTAGTTTGCTTAGCCGCATGTGTTATATTCCATGATCAATGTATCAAAAAGTGTGTTTGGAATCAAAAGAGGAGGCTTGATACCCAGAAAAGATGGGAGGAACTCTCTATTTTTGAATTCAATAATTAATATCAATAGGAAATACAATTCAAAATCAAGGACTCCATTGTTTTTTAAATTGAATGAATTCATGTTACAGATCGTTCATGGACTCTTTTTCATAATGAATATAGTTATTAAGAAAGAAACAAAAATTAATTTGAAGGTTATTGCATGAAAAATAGTACCGGCACCAACAAGAGCAGCCTAATTAACGTGTGGTGATTAGAAAGTCTCATTATTTAGGAATTAAACCAGTAGACTTTTGTACGAAATGCAAACCATGAAGAATGACTCCTTTGGCTGATGGATTTAAATAGATTTAGTGTTTTAAAAGTGTTTGTACTTGTTTCATTCATTTAATATAATAGTTTGTTTAGCCGCATGTGTTATATTATATGATCAATGTATCAAAAAGTGCGTTTTGAATCAAAAGAGGATACTTGCTAACCAGAAATGATGAGAGGAACTTTTTGTTTTTGATTTCAACAATTAATATCAATAGGAAATACAATTCAAATTCAAGGACTCCATTGTTTTTTAAATTGAATGAATTCATGTTACAGATCGTTCATGGACACTTTCTCATAATGAATATAATTATTAAGAAAGAAACAAAAATTAATTTCAAGGTTATTGCATGAAAAATAATCCCGGCAACAACAAGAATAGTCTAATTAACATGTGGTGATTAGAAAGTCTCATTATTTAGGAATTAAACCAGTTAACATTTGTACGAAATGCAAACCATGTTGAATGACTCCTTTGGCTGATGGATTGAAATAGATTTAGAGTTTTAATGGTCTTTATACTTGTTTCATTCAATTAACATACTAGTTTGCTTAGCCGCATGTGTTGTATTCCATGATCAATGTATCAAAAAGTGTGTTTGGAATCAAAAGAGGAGGCTTGATACCCAGAAAAGATGGGAGGAACTCTCTATTTTTGAATTCAATAATTAATATCAATAGGAAATACAATTCAAAATCAAGGACTCCATTGTTTTTTAAATTGAATGAATTCATGTTAAAGATCGTTCATGGACTCTTTTTCATAATGAATATAATTATTAAGAAAGAAACAAAAGTTAATTTCAAGGTTATTGCATGAAAAATAGTCCCGGCAGCAACAAGAGCAGCCGAATTAACGTGTGGTGATTAGAAAGTCTCATTATTTAGGAATTAAACCAGTAGACTTTTGTACGAAATGCAAACCATGATGAATGACTTATTTGGCTGATGGATTTAAATAGATTTAGAGTTTTAAAGGTGTTTGTACTTGTTTTATTCAATTAATATAATAGGTCGTTTACCCGCATGTGTTATATTATATATGATCAATGTATCAAAAATTGTGTTTTGAATGAAAAGAGGAGACTTGCTAACCAGAAATGATGAGAGGAACTCTCTATTTTTGATTTCAACAATTAATATCAATAGGAAATACAATTCAAATTGAAGGACTCTATTGTTTATTAAATTGAATGAATTCATGATACAGATCGTTCATAGACTCTTTCTCATAATGAATATAATTATTAAGAAAGAAAACAAATGTTAATTTCAAGGTGATTGCATGAAAAATAGTACCGGCAACAACAAGAGCAGCCTAATTAACGTGCTGTGATTTGAAAGTCTAATTATTTAGGAATTAAAATAGTTGACTTTTGTACGAAATTCAAACCATGATGAATGATTCCTTTGGCTAACAGATTTAAATAGATTTAGAGTTTTAAAGGTGTTTGTACTTGTTTCATTCAATTAATAAAATAGGTCGTTTAGCCGCATGGGTTATATTCTATGATCAACGTATCAAAAAGTGTGTTTTCAATCAAAAGAGAAGACTTGCTAACCAGAAAAGTTGTAAGGAACTCACTATTTTTGAATTCAACAATTAAATCAATAGGAAATACAATTCAAAATCAAGGACTCCATTGTTTTTTACATTGAATGAATTCATGTTATAGATCGTTCATGGACTTTTTTTCATAATGAATATAATTATTAAGATAGAAACAAAAGTTAATTTCAAGGTTATTGCATGAAAAATAGTCCCGGCAACAACAAGACTAGTCTAATTAACGTGTGGTGATTAAAAAGTCTCATTATTTAGGAATTAAACCAGTTAACATTTGTACGAAATGCAAATCATTTTGAATGACTCCTTTGGCTGATGGATTGAAATAGATTTAGAGTTTTAATGGTCTTTATACTTGTTTCATTCAATTAACATACTAGTTTGCTTAGCCGCATGTGTTATATTCCATGATCAATGTATCAAAAAGTGTGTTTGGAATCAAAAGAGGAGGCTTGATACCCAGAAAAGATGGGAGGAACTCTCTATTTTTGAATTCAATAATTAATATCAATAGGAAATACAATTCAAAATCAAGGACTCCATTGTTTTTTAAATTGAATGAATTCATGTTACAGATCGTTCATGGACTCTTTTTCATAATGAATATAGTTATTAAGAAAGAAACAAAAATTAATTTGAAGGTTATTGCATGAAAAATACTACCGGCACCAACAAGAGCAGCCTAATTAACGTGTGGTGATTAGAAAGTCTCATTATTTAGGAATTAAACCAGTAGACTTTTGTACGAAATGCAAACCATGAAGAATGACTCCTTTGGCTGATGGATTTAAATAGATTTAGTGTTTTAAAAGTGTTTGTACTTGTTTCATTCATTTAATATAATAGTTTGTTTAGCCGCATGTGTTATATTATATGATCAATGTATCAAAAAGTGCGTTTTGAATCAAAAGAGGATACTTGCTAACCAGAAATGATGAGAGGAACTTTTTGTTTTTGATTTCAACAATTAATATCAATAGGAAATACAATTCAAATTCAAGGACTCCATTGTTTTTTAAATTGAATGAATTCATGTTACAGATCGTTCATGGACACTTTCTCATAATGAATATAATTATTAAGAAAGAAACAAAAATTAATTTCAAGGTTATTGCATGAAAAATAATCCCGGCAACAACAAGAATAGTCTAATTAACATGTGGTGATTAGAAAGTCTCATTATTTAGGAATTAACCCAGTTAACATTTGTATGAAATGCAAACCATGTTGAATGACTCCTTTGGCTGATGGATTGAAATAGATTTAGAGTTTTAATGGTCTTTATACTTGTTTCATTCAATTAACATACTAGTTTGCTTAGCCGCATGTGTTGTATTCCATGATCAATGTATCAAAAAGTGTGTTTGGAATCAAAAGAGGAGGCTTGATACCCAGAAAAGATGGGAGGAACTCTCTATTTTTGAATTCAATAATTAATATCAATAGGAAATACAATTCAAAATCAAGGACTCCATTGTTTTTTAAATTGAATGAATTCATGTTACAGATCTTTCATGGACTCTTTTTCATAATGAATATAATTATTAAGAAAGAAACAAAAATTAATTTGAAGGTTATTGCATGAAAAATAGTACCGGCACCAACAAGAGCAGCCTAATTAACGTGTGGTGATTAGAAAGTCTCATTATTTAGGAATTAAACCAGTAGACTTTTGTACGAAATGCAAACCATGATGAATGACTCCTTTGGCTGATGGATTTAAATAGATTTAGAGTTTTAAAGGTGATTGTACTTGTTTCATTCAATTAATATAATAGTTTGTTTAGCCGCATGTGTTATATTCTATGATCAAGGTATCAAAAAGTGTGTTTTGAATCAAAAGAGGACACTTGCTAACCAGAAATGATGAGAGGAACTTTCTTTTTTTGATTTCAACAATTAATATCAATAGGAAATACAATTCAAATTGAAGGACTCTATTGTTTATTAAATTGAATGAATTCATGATACAGATCGTTCATAGACTCTTTTTCATAATGAATATAATTATTAAGAAAGAAACAAAAATTAATTTGAAGGTTATTGCATGAAAAATAGTACCGGCACCAACAAGAGCAGCCTAATTAACGTGTGGTGATTAGAAAGTCTCATTATTTAGGAATTAAACCAGTAGACTTTTGTACGAAATGCAAACCATGATGAATGACTCCTTTGGCTGACAGATTTAAATAGATTTAGAGTTTTAAAGGTGTTTGTACTTGTTTCATTCAATTAATAAAATAGGTCGTTTAGCTGCATGGGTTATATTCTATGATCAACGTATCAAAAAGTGTGTTTTCAATCAAAAGAGAAGACTTGCTAACCAGAAAAGTTGTAAGGAACTCACTATTTTTGAATTCAACAATTAAATCAATAGGAAATACAATTCAAAATCAAGGACTCCATTGTTTTTTACATTGAATGAATTCATGTTATAGATCGTTCATGGACTTTTTTTCATAATGAATATAATTATTAAGATAGAAACAAAAGTTAATTTCAAGGTTATTGCATGAAAAATAGTCCCGACAACAACAAGACTAGTCTAATTAACGTGTGGTGATTAAAAAGTCTCATTATTTAGGAATTAAACCAGTTAACATTTGTACGAAATGCAAATCATTTTGAATGACTCCTTTGGCTGATGGATTGAAATAGATTTAGAGTTTTAATGGTCTTTATACTTGTCTCATTCAATTAACATACTAGTTTGCTTTGTTGAATTCATTTTTGTTATATTCCATGATCAATGTATCAAAAAGTGTGTGTGTTTGGAATCAAAAGAGGAGGCTTGATACCCAGAAAAGATGGGAGGAACTCTCTATTTTTTTGAATTCAATAATTAATATCAATAGGAAATACAATTCAAAATCAAGGACTCCATTGTTTTTTAAATTGAATGAATTCATGTTAAAGATCGTTCATGGACTCTTTTTCATAATGAATATAATTATTAAGAAAGAAACAAAAGTTAATTTCAAGGTTATTGCATGAAAAATAGTCCCGGCAGCAACAAGAGCAGCCGAATTAACGTGTGGTGATTAGAAAGTCTCATTATTTAGGAATTAAACCAGTAGACTTTTGTACAAAATGCAAACCATGATGAATGACTTATTTGGCTGATGGATTTAAATAGATTTAGAGTTTTAAAGGTGTTTGTACTTGTTTTATTCAATTAATATAATAGGTCGTTTACCCGCATGTGTTATATTATATGATCAATGTATCAAAAATTGTGTTTTGAATGAAAAGAGGAGACTTGCTAACCAGAAATGATGAGAGGAACTCTCTATTTTTGATTTCAACAATTAATATCAATAGGAAATACAATTCAAATTGAAGGACTCTATTGTTTATTAAATTGAATGAATTCATGATACAGATCGTTCATAGACTCTTTTCTCATAATGAATATAATTATTAAGAAAGAAACAAAAATGTTAATTTCAAGGTGATTGCATGAAAAAAATAGTACCGGCAACAACAAGAGCAGCCTAATTAACGTGCTGTGATTTGAAAGTCTAATTATTTAGGAATTAAAAATAGTTGACTTTTGTACGAAATTCAAACCATGATGAATGATTCCTTTGGCTGACAGATTTAAATAGATTTAGAGTTTTAAAAGGTGTTTGTACTTGTTTCATTCAATTAATAAAATAGGTCGTTTAGCCGCATGGGTTATATTCTATGATCAACGTATCAAAAAGTGTGTTTTCAATCAAAAGAGAAGACTTGCTAACCAGAAAAAGTTGTAAGGAACTCACTATTTTTTTTGATTCAACAATTAAATCAATAGGAAATACAATTCAAAATCAAGGACTCCATTGTTTTTTACATTGAATGAATTCATGTTATAGATCGTTCATGGACTTTTTTTCATAATGAATATAATTATTAAGATAGAAACAAAAGTTAATTTCAAGGTTATTGCATGAAAAATAGTCCCGGCAACAACAAGACTAGTCTAATTAACGTGTGGTGATGATTAAAAAGTCTCATTATTTAGGAATTAAACCAGTTAAACATTTGTGTACGAAATGCAAATCATTTTGAATGACTCCTTTGGCTGATGGATTGAAATAGATTTAGAGTTTTAATGGTCTTTATACTTGTTTTATTCAATTAACATACTAGTTTGCTTAGCCGCATGTGTTATATTCCATGATCAATGTATCAAAAAGTGTGTTTGGAATCAAAAGAGGAGGCTTGATACCCAGAAAAGATGGGAGGAACTCTCTCTTTTTTTGAATTCAATAATTAATATCAATAGGAAATACAATTCAAAATCAAGGACTCCATTGTTTTTTAAATTTGAATGAATTCATGTTACAGATCGTTCATGGACTCTTTTTCATAATGAATATAGTTATTAAGAAAGAAACAAAAATTAATTTGAAGGTTATTGCATGAAAAATAGTACCGGCACCAACAAGAGCAGCCTAATTAACGTGTGTGTGATTAGAAAGTCTCATTATTTAGGAATTAAACCAGTAGACTTTTGTACGAAATGCAAACCATGAAGAATGACTCCTTTGGCTGATGGATTTAAATAGATTTAGTGTTTTAAAAAAGTGTTTGTACTTGTTTCATTCATTTAATATAATAGTTTGTTTAGCCCGCATGTGTTATATTATATGATCAATGTATCAAAAAGTGCGTTTTGAATCAAAAGAGGATACTTGCTAACCAGAAATGATGAGAGGAACTTTTTGTTTTTGATTTCAACAATTAATATCAATAGGAAATACAATTCAAATTCAAGGACTCCATTGTTTTTTTAAATTGAATGAATTCATGTTACAGATCGTTCATGGACACTTTTTCTCATAATGAATATAATTATTAAGAAAGAAACAAAAATTAATTTCAAGGTTATTGCATGAAAAATAATAATCCCGGCAACAACAAGAATAGTCTAATTAACATGTGGTGATTAGAAAGTCTCATTATTTAGGAATTAAACCAGTTAACATTTGTACGAAATGCAAACCATGTTGAATGACTCCTTTGGCTGATGGATTGAAATAGATTTAGAGTTTTAATGGTCTTTATACTTGTTTCATTCAATTAACATACTAGTTTGCTTAGCCGCATGTGTTGTATTCCATGATCAATGTATCAAAAAGTGTGTTTGGAATCAAAAGAGGAGGCTTGATACCCAGAAAAGATGGGAGGAACTCTCTATTTTTGAATTCAATAATTAATATCAATAGGAAATACAATTCAAAATCAAGGACTCCATTGTTTTTTTTAAATTGAATGAATTCATGTTAAAGATCGTTCATGGACTCTTTTTCATAATGAATATAATTATTAAGAAAGAAACAAAAGTTAATTTCAAGGTTATTGCATGAAAAATAGTCCCGGCAGCAACAAGAGCAGCCGAATTAACGTGTGGTGATTAGAAAGTCTCATTATTTAGGAATTAAACCAGTAGACTTTTGTACGAAATGCAAACCATGATGAATGACTTATTTGGCTGATGGATTTAAATAGATTTAGAGTTTTTAAAGGTGTTTGTACTTGTTTTATTCAATTAATATAATAGGTCGTTTACCCGCATGTGTTATATTATATGATCAATGTATCAAAAATTGTGTTTTGAATGAAAAGAGGAGACTTGCTAACCAGAAATGATGAGAGGAACTCTCTATTTTTGATTTCAACAATTAATATCAATAGGAAATACAATTCAAATTGAAGGACTCTATTGTTTATTAAATTGAATGAATTCATGATACAGATCGTTCATAGACTCTTTCTCATAATGAATATAATTATTAAGAAAGAAACAAATGTTAATTTCAAGGTGATTGCATGAAAATATAGTACCGGCAACAACAAGAGCAGCCTAATTAACGTGCTGTGATTTGAAAGTCTAATTATTTAGGAATTAAAATAGTTGACTTTTGTACGAAATTCAAACCATGATGAATGATTCCTTTGGCTAACAGATTTAAATAGATTTAGAGTTTTAAAGGTGTTTGTACTTGTTTCATTCAATTAATAAAATAGGTCGTTTAGCCGCATGGGTTATATTCTATGATCAACGTATCAAAAAGTGTGTTTTCAATCAAAAGAGAAGACTTGCTAACCAGAAAAGTTGTAAGGAACTCACTATTTTTGAATTCAACAATTAAATCAATAGGAAATACAATTCAAAATCAAGGACTCCATTGTTTTTTTTACATTGAATGAATTCATGTTATAGATCGTTCATGGACTTTTTTTTCATAATGAATATAATTATTAAGATAGAAACAAAAGTTAATTTCAAGGTTATTGCATGAAAAAATAGTCCCGGCAACAACAAGACTAGTCTAATTAACGTGTGGTGATTAAAAAGTCTCATTATTTAGGAATTAAACCAGTTAACATTTGTACGAAATGCAAATCATTTTGAATGACTCCTTTGGCTGATGGATTGAAATAGATTTAGAGTTTTAATGGTCTTTATACTTGTTTCATTCAATTAACATACTAGTTTGCTTAGCCGCATGTGTTATATTCCATGATCAATGTATCAAAAAGTGTGTTTTGGAATCAAAAGAGGAGGCTTGATACCCAGAAAAGATGGGAGGAACTCTCTATTTTTGAATTCAATAATTAATATCAATAGGAAATACAATTCAAAATCAAGGACTCCATTGTTTTTTTAAATTGAATGAATTCATGTTACAGATCGTTCATGGACTCTTTTTTTCATAATGAATATAGTTATTAAGAAAGAAACAAAAATTAATTTGAAGGTTATTGCATGAAAAATACTACCGGCACACAACAAGAGCAGCCTAATTAACGTGTGGTGATTAGAAAGTCTCATTATTTAGGAATTAAACCAGTAGACTTTTGTACGAAATGCAAACCATGAAGAATGACTCCTTTGGCTGATGGATTTAAATAGATTTAGTGTTTTAAAAGTGTTTGTACTTGTTTCATTCATTTAATATAATAGTTTGTTTAGCCGCATGTGTTATATTATATGATCAATGTATCAAAAAGTGCGTTTTGAATCAAAAGAGGATACTTGCTAACCAGAAATGATGAGAGGAACTTTTTGTTTTTGATTTCAACAATTAATATCAATAGGAAATACAATTCAAATTCAAGGACTCCATTGTTTTTTAAATTGAATGAATTCATGTTACAGATCGTTCATGGACTCTTTTCTCATAATGAATATAATTATTATTAAGAAAGAAACAAAAATTAATTTCAAGGTTATTGCATGAAAAATAATCCCGGCAACAACAAGAATAGTCTAATTAACATGTGGTGATTAGAAAGTCTCATTATTTAGGAATTAACCCAGTTAACATTTGTATGAAATGCAAACCATGTTGAATGACTCCTTTGGCTGATGGATTGAAATAGATTTAGAGTTTTAATGGTCTTTATACTTGTTTCATTCAATTAACATACTAGTTTGCTTAGCCGCATGTGTGTTGTATTCCATGATCAATGTATCAAAAAGTGTGTTTGGAATCAAAAGAGGAGGCTTGATACCCAGAAAAGATGGGAGGAACTCTCTATTTTTGGAATTCAATAATTAATATCAATAGGAAATACAATTCAAAATCAAGGACTCCATTGTTTTTTTTTTAAATTGAATGAATTCATGTTACAGATCTTTCATGGACTCTTTTTCATAATGAATATAATTATTAAGAAAGAAACAAAAATTAATTTGAAGGTTATTGCATGAAAAATAGTACCGGCACCAACAAGAGCAGCCTAATTAACGTGTGGTGATTAGAAAGTCTCATTATTTAGGAATTAAACCAGTAGACTTTTGTACGAAATGCAAACCATGATGAATGACTCCTTTGGCTGATGGATTTAAATAGATTTAGAGTTTTAAAGGTGATTGTGTACTTGTTTCATTCAATTAATATAATAGTTTTGTTTAGCCGCATGTGTTATATTCTATGATCAAGGTATCAAAAAGTGTGTTTTTTGTGAATCAAAAGAGGACACTTGCTAACCAGAAATGATGAGAGGAACTTTCTTTTTTTTGATTTCAACAATTAATATCAATAGGAAATACAATTCAAATTGAAGGACTCTATTGTTTATTAAATTGAATGAATTCATGATACAGATCGTTCATAGACTCTTTTTCATAATGAATATAATTATTAAGAAAGAAACAAAAATTAATTTGAAGGTTATTGCATGAAAAATAGTACCGGCACCAACAAGAGCAGCCTAATTAACGTGTGGTGACTAGAAAGTCTCATTATTTAGGAATTAAACCAGTAGACTTTTGTACGAAATGCAAACCATGATGAATGACTCCTTTGGCTGACAGATTTAAATAGATTTAGAGTTTTAAAGGTGTTTGTACTTGTTTCATTCAATTAATAAAATAGGTCGTTTAGCTGCATGGGTTATATTCTATGATCAACGTATCAAAAAGTGTGTTTTCAATCAAAAGAGAAGACTTGCTAACCAGAAAAGTTGTAAGGAACTCACTATTTTTGAATTCAACAATTAAATCAATAGGAAATACAATTCAAAATCAAGGACTCCATTGTTTTTTACATTGAATGAATTCATGTTATAGATCGTTCATGGACTTTTTTTCATAATGAATATAATTATTAAGATAGAAACAAAAGTTAATTTCAAGGTTATTGCATGAAAAATAGTCCCGACAACAACAAGACTAGTCTAATTAACGTGTGGTGATTAAAAAGTCTCATTATTTAGGAATTAAACCAGTTAACATTTGTACGAAATGCAAATCATTTTGAATGACTCCTTTGGCTGATGGATTGAAATAGATTTAGAGTTTTAATGGTCTTTATACTTGTCTCATTCAATTAACATACTAGTTTGCTTTGTTGAATTCATTTTTGTTATATTCCATGATCAATGTATCAAAAAGTGTGTTTGGAATCAAAAGAGGAGGCTTGATACCCAGAAAAGATGGGAGGAACTCTCTATTTTTGAATTCAATAATTAATATCAATTGGAAATACAATTCAAAATCAAGGACTCCATTGTTTTTTAAATTGAATGAATTCATGTTACAGATCATTCATGGACTCTTTTTCATAATGAATATAATTATTAAGAAAGAAACAAAAATTAATTTGATGGTTATTGCATGAAAAATAGTACCGGCACCAACAAGAGCAGCCTAATTAACGTGTGGTGATTAGAAAGTCTCATTATTTAGGAATTAAACCAGTAGACTTTTGTACGAAATGCAAACCATGATGAATGACTCCTTTGGCTGACAGATTTAAATAGATTTAGAGTTTTAAAGGTGTTTGTACTTGTTTCATTCAATTAATAAAATAGGCGTTTAGCCGCATGGGTTATATTCTATGATCAACGTATCAAAAAGTGTGTTTTCAATCAAAAGAGAAGACTTGCTAACCAGAAAAGTTGTAAGGAACTCACTATTTTTGAATTCAACAATTAATATCAATAGGAAATACAATTCAAAATCAAGGACTCCATTGTTTTTTACATTGAATGAATTCATGTTATTGATCGTTCATGGACTTTTTTTCATAATGAATATAATTATTAAGATAGAAACAAAAGTTAATTTCAAGGTTATTGCATGAAAAATAGTCCCGGCAACAACAAGACTAGTCTAATTAACGTGTGGTGATTAAAAAGTCTCATTATTTAGGAATTAAACCAGTTAACATTTGTACGAAATGCAAATCATTTTGAATGACTCCTTTGGCTGATGGATTGAAATAGATTTAGAGTTTTAATGGTCTTTATACTTGTTTCATTCAATTAACATACTAGTTTGCTTAGCCGCATGTGTTATATTCCATGATCAATGTATCAAAAAAGTGTGTTTGGAATCAAAAGAGGAGGCTTGATACCCAGAAAAGATGGGAGGAACTCTCTATTTTTGAATTCAATAATTAATATCAATAGGAAATACAATTCAAAATCAAGGACTCCATTGTTTTTTAAATTGAATGAATTCATGTTACAGATCGTTCATGGACTCTTTTTCATAATGAATATAATTATTAAGAAAGAAACAAAAATTAATTTGAAGGTTATTGCATGAGAAATAGTACCGGCACCAACAAGAGCAGCCTAATTAACGTGTGGTGATTAGAAAGTCTCATTATTTAGGAATTAAACCAGTAGACTTTTGTACGAAATGCAAACCATGAAGAATGACTCCTTTGGCTGATGGATTTAAATAGATTTAGTGTTTTAAAAAGTGTTTGTACTTGTTTCATTCATTTAATATATATATAGTTTGTTTAGCCGCATGTGTTATATTATATGATCAATGTATCAAAAAGTGCGTTTTGAATCAAAAGAGGATACTTGCTAACCAGAAATGATGAGAGGAACTTTTTGTTTTTGATTTCAACAATTAATATCAATAGGAAATACAATTCAAATTCAAGGACTCCATTGTTTTTTAAATTGAATGAATTCATGTTACAGATCGTTCATGGACACTTTCTCATAATGAATATAATTATTAAGAAAGAAACAAAAATTAATTTCAAGGTTATTGCATGAAAAATAATCCCGGCAACAACAAGAATAGTCTAATTAACGTGTGGTGATTAGAAAGTCTCATTATTTAGGAATTAAACCAGTTAACATTTGTATGAAATGCAAACCATGTTGAATGACTCCTTTGGCTGATGGATTGAAATAGATTTAGAGTTTTAATGGTCTTTATACTTGATTCATTCAATTAACATACTAGTTTGCTTAGCCGCATGTGTTGTATTCCATGATCAATGTATCAAAAAGTGTGTTTGGAATCAAAAGAGGAGGCTTGATACCCAGAAAAGATGGGAGGAACTCTCTATTTTTGAATTCAATAATTAATATCAATAGGAAATACAATTCAAAATCAAGGACTCCATTGTTTTTTAAATTGAATGAATTCATGTTACAGATCGTTCATGGACTCTTTTTCATAATGAATATAATTATTAAGAAAGAAACAAAAATTAATTTGAAGGTTATTGCATGAAAAATAGTACCGGCACCAACAAGAGCAGCCTAATTAACGTGTGGTGATTAGAAAGTCTCATTATTTAGGAATTAAACCAGTAGACTTTTGTACAAAATGCAAACCATGATGAATGACTCCTTTGGCTGATGGATTTAAATAGATTTAGAGTTTTAAAGGTGATTGTATTTGTTTCATTCAATTAATATAATAGTTTGTTTAGCTGCATGTGTTATATTCTATGATCAAGGTATCAAAAAGTGTGTTTTGAATCAAAAGAGGACACTTGCTAACCAGAAATGATGAGAGGAACTTTCTTTTTTTGATTTCAACAATTAATATCAATAGGAAATACAATTCAAATTGAAGGACTCTATTGTTTATTAAATTGAATGAATTCATGATACAGATCGTTCATAGACTCTTTCTCATAATGAATATAATTATTAAGAAAGAAACAAAATGTTAATTTCAAGGTTATTGCATGAAAAATAGTACCTAGTACCGGCAACAACAAGAGCAGCCTAATTAACGTGCTGTGATTTGAAAGTCTAATTATTTAGGAATTAAAATAGTTGACTTTTGTACGAAATTCAAACCATGATGAATGATTCCTTTGGCTGACAGATTTAAATAGATTTAGAGTTTTAAAGGTGTTTGTACTTATTTCATTCAATTAATATAATAGGTCGTTTAGCCGCATGTGTTATATTTTATGATCAATGTATCAAAAAGTGTGTTTTCAATCAAAAGAGAAGACTTGCTAACTAGTAAAGATGGGAGGAACTCTCTATTTTTGAATTCAACAATTAATATCAATAGGAAATACAATTCAAAATCAAGGACTCCATTGTTTTTTAAATTTAATGAATTCATGTTACAGATCGTTCATGGACTCTTTTTCATAATGAATATAATTATTAAGAAAGAAACAAAAGTTAATTTCAAGGTTATTGCATGAAAAATAGTCCCGGCAACAACAAGAGTAGTCTAATTAACGTGTGGGGATTAGAAAGTCTCATTATTTAGGAATTAAACCAGTTAACATTTGTACGAAATGCAAACCTTGTTGAATTACTCCTTTGGCTGATGGATTGAAATAGATTTAGAGTTTTAATGGTCTTTATACTTGTTTCATTCAATTAACATACTAGTTTGCTTAGCCGCATGTGTTGTATTCCATGATCAATGTATCAAAAAGTGTGTTTGGAATCAAAAGAGGAGGCTTGATACCCAGAAAAGATGGGAGGAACTCTCTATTTTTGAATTCAATAATTAATATCAATAGGAAATACAATTCAAAATCAAGGACTCCATTGTTTTTTAAATTGAATGAATTCATGTTACAGATCATTCATGGACTCTTTTTCATAATGAATATAATTATTAAGAAAGAAACAAAAGTTAATTTCAAGGTTATTGCATGAAAAATAGTCCCGGCAACAACAAGAGTAGTCTAATTAACATGTGGTGATTAGAAAGTCTCATTATTTAGGAATTAAACCAGTTCACATTTGTACGAAATGCAAACCATGTTGAATTACTCCTTTGGCTGATGGATTGAAATAGATTTAGAGTTTTAATGGTCTTTGTACTTGTTTCATTCAATTAACATACTAGTTTGCTTAGCCGCATGTGTTGTATTCCATGATCAATGTATCAATTAGTGTGTTTGGAATCAAAAGAGGAGGATTGATACCCAGAAAAGATGGGAGGAACTCTCTATTTTTTTGAATTCAATAATTAATATCAATAGGAAATACAATTCAAAATCATGGACTCCATTGTTTTTTAAATTGAATGAATTCATGTTACAGATCATTCATGGACTCTTTTTCATAATGAATATAATTATTAAGAATGAAACAAATGTTAATTTCAAGGTTATTGCATGAAAAATAGTACCGGCACCAACAAGAGCAGCCTAATTAACGTGTGGTGATTAGAAAGTCTCATTAATTAGGAATTAAACCAGTAGACTTTTGTACGAAATGCAAACCATGAAGAATGACTCCTGTGGCTAATGGATTTAATTAGATTTAGTGTTTTAAAGGTGTTTGTACTTGTTTCATTCCATTAATATAATAGGTCGTTTAGCCGCATGTGTTATATTCTATGATCAATGTATCAAAAAGTGTATTTTGAATCAAAAGAGGAGACTTGCTAACCAGAAATGATGAGAGGAACTTTCTGTTTTTGATTTCAACAATTAATATCAATAGGAAATACAATTCAAATTCAAGGACTCTATTGTTTATTAAATTGAATGAATTCATGTTACAGATCGTTCATGGACTCTTTTTCATAATGAATATAATTATTGAGAAAGAAATAAAATTTAATTTCAAGGTTATTGCATGAAAAATAGTCCCGGCAGCAACAAGCGTAGCCTAATTAACGTGTGGTGATTAGAAAGTCTCATTATTTAGGAATTAAAACAGTAGACTTTTGTACGAAATGCAAACCATGATGAATGACTCCTTTGGCTGATGGATTTAAATAGATTTAGAGTTTTAAAGGTGTTTGTACTTGTTTCATTCAATTAATATAATAGGTCGTTTACCTGCATGTGTTATATTCTATGATCAATGTATCAAAAAGTGTGTTTTGAATGAGAAGAGGAGACTTGCTAACCAGAAATGATGAGAAGAACTTTCTGTTTTTGATTTCAACAATTAATATCAATAGGAAATACAATTCAAATTCAAGGACTCTATTGTCTATTAAATTGAATGAATTCATGATACAGATCGTTCATAAACCCTTTGTCATAATGAATATAATTATTAAGAAAGAAACAAAAGTTAATTTCAAGGTTATTGCGTGAAAAATAGTCCCGGCAACAACAAGAGTTGTCTAATTAACGTGTGGTGATTAGAAATTCTCATTATTTAGGAATTAATCTAGTTAACATTTGTACGAAATGCAAACCATGTTGAATTACTCCTTTGGCTGATGGATTGAAATAGATTTAGAGTTTTAATGGTCTTTATACTTGTTTCATTCAATTAACATACTAGTTTGCTTAGCCGCATGTGTTGTATTCCATGATCAATGTATCAAAAAGTGTGTTTGGAATCAAAAGAGGTGGCTTGATACCCAGAAAAGATGGGAGGAACTCTCTATTTTTGAATTCAATAATTAATATCAATAGGAAATACAATTCAAAATCAAGGACTCCATTGTTTTTTAAATTGAATGAATTCATGTTACAGATCGTTCATGGACTCTTTTTCATAATGAATATAATTATTAAGAAAGAAACAAAAGTTAATTTCAAGGTTATTGCATGAAAAATAGTCACGACAGCAACAAGAGCAGCCTAATTCACGTGTGGTGATTAGAAAGTCTCATTATTTAGGAATTAAACCAGTAGACTTTTGTACGAAATGCAACACCATGATGAATGACTCCTTTGGCTGACGGATTAATATAGATTTAGAGTTTTAAAGGCGTTTGTACTTGTTTCATTCAAATAATATAATAGGTCGTTTACCCGCATGTGTTATATTCTAAGATCAATGTATCAAAAAGTGTGTTTTGAATGAAAAGAGGAGACTTGCTAACCAGAAATGATGAGAGGAACTTTCTATTTTTGATTTCAACAATTAATATCAATAGGAAATACAATTCACATTCAAGGACTCTATTGTTTATTAAATTGAATGAATTAATGTTACGGATCGTTCATCGTCTCCTTTTCATAATGAATATAATTATTAAGATAGAAATAAAAGTTAATTTCAAGGTTATTGCATGAAAAATAGTCCCGGCAGCAACAAGAGTAGCCTAATTAACGTGTGGTGATTAGAAAGTCTCATTATTTAGGAATTAAACCAATAGACTTTTGTACGAAATGAAAACCATGATGAATGACTCCTTTGGCTGATGGATTTAAATAGATTTAGAGTTTTAAAGGTGTTTGTACTTGTTTCATTCAATTAATATAATAGTTTGTTTAGCGGCATTTGTTATATTCTATGATCAATGTATCAAAAAGTGTGTTTTGAATCAAAAGAGGAGACTTGCTAACCAGAAAAGATGGGAGGAACTTTCTATTTTTGATTTCAACAATTAATATCAATAGGAAATACAATTCAAATTGAAGGACTCTATTGTTTATTAAATTGAATGAATTCATGATACAGATCGTTCATACACTCTTTCTCATAATGAATATAATTATTAAGAAACAAATGTTAATTTCAAGGTTATTGCATGAAAAATAGTACCGGCAACAACAAGAGCAGCCTAATTAACGTGCTGTGATTTGAAAGTCTAATTCTTTAGGAATTAAAATAGTTGACTTTTGTACGAAATTCAAACCATGATGAATGACTCCTTTGGATGACAGATTTAAATAGATTTAGAGTTTTAAAGGTGTTTGTACTTGTTTCATTCAATTAATATAATAGGTCGTTTAGCCACATGTGTTATATTTTATGATCAATGTATCAAAAAGTGTGTTTTCAATCAAAAGAGAAGACTTGCTAACCAGAAAAGATGGGAGGAACTCTCTATTTTTGAATTCAACAATTAATATCAATAGGAAATGCAATTCAAAATCAAGGACTCCATTGTTTTTAAAATTGAATGAATTCATGTTACAGATCGTTCATGGACTCTTTTTCATAATGAATATAATTATTAAGAAAGAAACAAAAGTTAATTTCAAGGTTATTGCATGAAAAATAGTCCCGGCAACAACAAGAATAGTCTAATTAACGTGTGGTGATTAGAAAGTCTCATTATTTAGGAATTAAACCAGTTAACATTTGTACGAAATGCAAACCATGTTGAATGACTCCTTTGGCTGATGGATTGAAATAGATTTAGAGTTTTAATGGTCTTTATACTTGTTTCATTCAATTAACATACTAGTTTGCTTAGCCGCATGTGTTGTATTCCATGATCAATGTATCAATAAGTGTGTTTGGAATCAAAAGAGGAGGCTTGATACCGAGAAAAGATGGGAGGAACTCTCTATTTTTGAATTCAATAATTAATATCAATAGGAAATACAATTCAAAATCAAGGACTCCATTGTTTTTTAAATTGAATGAATTCATGTTACAGATCGTTCATGGACTCTTTTTCATAATGAATATAATTATTAAGAAAGAAACGAAAGTTAATTTCAAGGTTATTGCATGAAAAATAGTCCCGGCAGCAACAAGAGTAGCCTAATTAACGTGTGGTGATTAGAAAGTCTCATTATTTAGGAATTAAACCAATAGACTTTTGGACGAAATGAAAACCATGATGAATGACTCCTTTGGCTGATGGATTTAAATAGATTTAGAGTTTTAAAGGTGTTTGTACTTGTTTCATTCAATTAATATAATAGTTTGTTTAGCTGCATTTGTTATATTCTATGATCAATGTATCAAAAAGTGTGTTTTGAATCAAAAGAGGAGACTTGCTAACCAGAAAAGATGGGAGGAACTTTCTATTTTTGATTTCAACAATTAATATCAATAGGAAATACAATTCAAATTGAAGGACTCTATTGTTTATTAAATTGAATGAATTCATGATACAGAACGTTCATGGACTCTTTCTCATAATGAATATAATTATTAAGAAAGAAACAAAAATTAATTTCAAGGTTATTGCATGAAAAATAGTACCGGCAACAATAAGAGCAGCCTGATTAACGTGCTGTGATTTGAAAGTCTGATTATTTAGGAATTAAAATAGTTGACTTTTGTACGAAATCAAACCATGATGAATGACTCCTTTAGCTGACAGATTTAAATAGATTTAGAGTTTTAAAGGTGTTTGTACTTGTTTCATTCAATTAATATAATAGGTCATGTAGCCGCATGTGTTATATTTTATGATCAATGTATCAAAAAGTGTGTTTTCAATCAAAAGAGAAGACTTGCTAACCAGAAAAGATGGGAGGAACTCTCTATTTTTGAATTCAACAATTAATATCAATAGGAAATACAATTCAAATTCAAGGACTCTATTGATTATTAAATTGAATGAATTCATGATACAGATCGTTCATGGACTCTTTTTCATAATGAATATAGTTATTAAGAAAGAAACAAAAATTAATTTCATGGTTATTGCATGAAAAATAGTACCGACAACAATAAGAGTTGTCTAATTAACATGTGGTGATTAGAAAGTCTCATTATTTAGGAATTAAACCAGTTGACTTTTGTACGAAATGCAAACCATGAAGAATGACTCCTTTGGCTGATGGATTTAATTAGATTTAGAGTTTTAAAGGTGTTTGTACTTGTTTCATTCAATTAATATAATAGGTCGTTTAGCCGCATGTGTTATATTCTATGATCAATGTATCAAAAAGTGTGTTTTGAATCAAAAGAGGAGACTTGCCAACCAGAAATGATGAGAGAGAACTTTCTATTTTTGATTTCAACAATTAATATCAATAGGAAATACAATTCAAATTCAAGGACTCTATTGTGTATTAAATTGAATGAATTAATGTTACAGATCGTTCATGGACTCTTTTTCATAATGAATATAATTATTAAGAAAGAAATAAAAGTTAATTTCAAGGTTATTGCATGAAAAATAGTCCCGGCAGCAACAAGAGTAGCCTAATTACGTGTGGTGATTAGAAAGTGTCATTATTTAGGAATTAAACCAGTAGACTTTTGTACGAAATGCAAACCATGATGAATGACTCCTTTGGCTGATGGATTTAAATAGATTTAGAGTTTTAAAGGTGTTTGTACTTGTTTCATTCAATTAATATAATAGGTCGTTTACCTGCATGTGTTATATTCTATGATCAATGTATCAAAAAGTGTGTTTTGAATGAGAAGAGGAGACTTGCTAACCAGAAATGATGAGAGAAACTTTCTATTTTTTATTTCAACAATTAATATCAATAGGAAATACAATTCAAATTCAAGGACTCTATTGTCTATTAAATTGAATGAATTCATGATACAGATCGTTCATGGACTCTTTTTCATAATGACTATAATTATTAAGAACGAAACAAAAGTTAATTTCAAGGTTATTGCGTGAAAAATAGTCCCGGCAACAACAAGAGTTGTCTAATTAACGTGTGGTGATTAGAAAGTCTCATTATTTAGGAATTAAACCAGTAGACTTTTGTACGAAATGCAAACCATGATGAATGACTCCTTTGGCTGATGGATTTAAATAGATTTAGAGTTTTAAAAGTGTTTGTACTTGTTTCATTCAAATAATATAATAGGTCGTTTAGCCGCATGTGTTATATTCTATGATCAATGTATCAAAAAGTGTGTTTTGAATCAAAAGAGGAGACTTGCTAACCAGAAATGATGAGAAGAACTATCTGTTTTTGATTTCAACAATTAATATCAATAGGAAATACAATTCACATTCAAGGACTCTATTGTTTATTAAATTGAATGAATTAATGTTACAGATCGTTCATGGACTCTTTTTCATAATGAATATAATTATTAAGATAGAAATAAAAGTTAATTTCAAGGTTATTGCATGAAAAATAGTCCCGGCAGCAACAAGAGTAGCCTAATTAACGTGTGGTGATTAGAAAGTCTCATTATTTAGGAATTAAACCAATAGACTTTTGGAAGAAATGAAAACCATGATGAATGACTCCTTTGGCTGATGGATTTAAATAGATTTAGAGTTTTAAAGGTGTTTGTACTTGTTTCATTCAATTAATATAATAGTTTGTTTAGCTGCATTTGTTATATTCTATGATCAATGTATCAAAAAGTGTGTTTTGAATCAAAAGAGGAGACTTGCTAACCAGAAAAGATGGGAGGAACTTTCTATTTTTGATTTCAACAATTAATATCAATAGGAAATACTATTCAAATTGAAGGACTCTATTGTTTATTAAATTGAATGAATTCATGATACAGATCGTTCATACACTCTTTCTCATAATGAATATAATTATTAAGAAACAAATGTTAATTTCAAGGTTATTGCATGAAAAATAGTACCGGCAACAACAAGGGCAGCCTAATTAACGTGTTGTGATTTGAAAGTCTAATTCTTTAGGAATTAAAAAACTAGTTGACTTTTGTACGAAATTCAAACCATGATGAATGACTCCTTTGGATGACAGATTTAAATAGATTTAGAGTTTTAAAGGTGTTTGTACTTGTTTCATTCAATTAATATAATAGGTCGTTTAGCCACATGTGTTATATTTTATGATCAATGTATCAAAAAGTGTGTTTTCAATCAAAAGAGAAGACTTGCTAACCAGAAAAGATGGGAGGAACTCTCTATTTTTGAATTCAACAATTAATATCAATAGGAAATACAATTCAAAATCAAGGACTCCATTGTTTTTAAAATTGAATGAATTCATGTTACAGATCGTTCATGGACTCTTTTTCATAATGAATATAATTATTAAGAAAGAAACAAAAGTTAATTTCAAGGTTATTGCATGAAAAATAGTCCCGGCAACAACAAGAATAGTCTAATTAACGTGTGGTGATTAGAAAGTCTCATTATTTAGGAATTAAACCAGTTAACATTTGTACGAAATGCAAACCATGTTGAATGACTCCTTTGGCTGATGGATTGAAATAGATTTAGAGTTTTAATGGTCTTTATACTTGTTTCATTCCATTAACATACTAGTTTGCTTAGCCGCATGTGTTGTATTCCATGATCAATGTATCAAAAAGTGTGTTTGGAATCAAAAGAGGAGGCTTGATACCCAGAAAAGATGGGAGGAACTCTCTATTTTTGAATTCAATAATTAATATCAATAGGAAATACAATTCAAAATCAATGACTCCATTATTTTTTAAATTGAATGAATTCATGATACAGATCGTTCATGGACTCTTTTTCATAATGAATATAATTATTAAGAAAGAAACAAAAGTGAATTTCAAGGTTATTGCATGAAAAATAGTCCCGGCAGCAACAAGAGTAGCCTAATTAACGTGTGGTGATTAGAAAGTCTCATTATTTAGGAATTAAACCAGTAGACTTTTGTACGAAATGCAAACCATGAAGAATGACTCCTTTGGCTGATGGATTTAAATAGATTTAGAATTTTAAAGGTGTTTGTACTTGTTTCATTCATTTAATATAATAGTTTGTTTAGCCGTATGTGTTATATTCTATGATCAATGTATCAAAAAGTGTGTTTTGAATCAAAAGAGGAGACTTGCTAACTAGAAATGATGAGAGGAACTTTCTATTTTTGATTTCAACAATTAATATCAATAGGAAATACAATTCAAATTCAAGGACTCTATTGTTTATTAAATTGAATGAATTCATGATACAGAACTTTCATGGACTCTTTCTCATAATGAATATAATTATTAAGAAAGAAACAAAAATTAATTTCAAGGTTATTGCATGAAAAATAGTACCGGCAACAATAAGAGCAGCCTGATTAACGTGCTGTGATTTGAAAGTCTGATTATTTAGGAATTAAAATAGTTGACTTTTGTACGAAATCAAACCATGATGAATGACTCCTTTAGCTGACAGATTTAAATAGATTTAGAGTTTTAAAGGTGTTTGTACTTGTTTCATTCAATTAATATAATAGGTCATGTAGCCGCATGTGTTATATTTTATGATCAATGTATCAAAAAGTGTGTTTTCAATCAAAAGAGAAGACTTGCTAACCAGAAAAGAAGGGAGGAACTCTCTATTTTTGAATTCAACAATTAATATCAATAGGAAATACAATTCAAATTCAAGGACTCTATTGATTATTAAATTGAATGAATTCATGATACAGATCGTTCATGGACTCTTTTTTCATAATGAATATAGTTATTAAGAAAGAAACAAAAAAATTAATTTCATGGTTATTGCATGAAAAATAGTACCGACACAACAATAAGAGTTGTCTAATTAACATGTGGTGATTAGAAAGTCTCATTATTTAGGAATTAAACCAGTTGACTTTTGTACGAAATGCAAACCATGAAGAATGACTCCTTTGGCTGATGGATTTAATTAGATTTAGAGTTTTAAAGGTGTTTGTACTTGTTTCATTCAATTAATATAATAGGTCGTTTAGCCGCATGTGTTATATTCTATGATCAATGTATCAAAAAGTGTGTTTTGAATCAAAAGAGGAGACTTGCCAACCAGAAATGATGAGAGGAACTTTCTATTTTTGATTTCAACAATTAATATCAATAGGAAATACAATTCAAATTCAAGGACTCTATTGTGTATTAAATTGAATGAATTAATGTTACAGATCGTTCATGGACTCTTTTTCATAATGAATATAATTATTAAGAAAGAAATAAAAGTTAATTTCAAGGTTATTGCATGAAAAATAGTCCCGGCAGCAACAAGAGTAGCCTAATTACGTGTGGTGATTAGAAAGTCTCATTATTTAGGAATTAAACCAGTAGACTTTTGTACGAAATGCAAACCATGATGAATGACTCCTTTGGCTGATGGATTTAAATAGATTTAGAGTTTTAAAGGTGTTTGTACTTGTTTCATTCAATTAATATAATAGGTCGTTTACCTGCATGTGTTATATTCTATGATCAATGTATCAAAAAGTGTGTTTTGAATGAGAAGAGGAGACTTGCTAACCAGAAATGATGAGAGAAACTTTCTATTTTTGATTTCAACAATTAATATCAATAGGAAATACAATTCAAATTCAAGGACTCTATTGTCTATTAAATTGAATGAATTCATGATACAGATCGTTCATGGACTCTTTTTCATAATGACTATAATTATTAAGAACGAAACAAAAGTTAATTTCAAGGTTATTGCGTGAAAAAATAGTCCCGGCAACAACAAGAGTTGTCTAATTAACGTGTGGTGATTAGAAAGTCTCATTATTTAGGAATTAAACCAGTAGACTTTTGTACGAAATGCAAACCATGATGAATGACTCCTTTGGCTGATGGATTTAAATAGATTTAGAGTTTTAAAAGTGTTTGTACTTGTTTCATTCAAATAATATAATAGGTCGTTTAGCCGCATGTGTTATATTCTATGATCAATGTATCAAAAAGTGTGTTTTGAATCAAAAGAGGAGACTTGCTAACCAGAAATGATGAGAAGAACTATCTGTTTTTGATTTCAACAATTAATATCAATAGGAAATACAATTCACATTCAAGGACTCTATTGTTTATTAAATTGAATGAATTAATGTTACAGATCGTTCATGGACTCTTTTTCATAATGAATATAATTATTAAGATAGAAATAAAAGTTAATTTCAAGGTTATTGCATGAAAAATAGTCCCGGCAGCAACAAGAGTAGCCTAATTAACGTGTGGTGATTAGAAAGTCTCATTATTTAGGAATTAAACCAGTAGACTTTTGTACGAAATGCAAACCATGATGAATGACTCCTTTCGCTGATGGATTTAAATAGATTTAGAGTTTTAAAGGTGTTTGTACTTGTTTCATTCAATTAATATAATAGTTTGTTTAGCCGCATGTGTTATATTCCATGATCAATGTATCAAAAAGTGTGTTTTGAATCAAAAGAGGAGACTTGAACCAGAAATGATGAGAGGAACTTTCTATTTTTGATTTCAACAATTAATACCAATAGGAAATACAATTCAAATTCAAGGACTCTATTGTTTATTAAATTGAATGAATTCATGATACAGAACGTTCATGGACTCTTTCTCATAATGAATATAATTATTAAGAAAGAAACAAAAATTAATTTCAAGGTTATTGCATGAAAAATAGTACCGGCAACAATAAGTGCAGCCTGATTAACGTGCTGTGATTTGAAAGTCTGATTATTTAGGAATTAAAATAGTTGACTTTTGTACGAAAATCAAACCATGATGAATGACTCCTTTGGCTGACAGATTTAAATAGATTTAGAGTTTTAAAGGTGTTTGTACTTGTTTCATTCAATTAATATAATAGGTCATTTAGCTGCATGTGTTATATTTTATGATCAATGTATCAAAAAGTGTGTTTTCAATCAAAAGAGAAGACTTGCTAACCAGAAAAGATGGGAGGAACTCTATTTTTGAATTCAACAATTAATATCAATAGGAAATACAATTCAAAATTCAAGGAGGACTCTATTGTCTCTTAAATTGAATGAATTCGTGATACAGATCGTTCATGGACTCTTTTTCATAATGAATATAGTTATTAAGAAAGAAACAAAAATTAATTTCATGGTTATTGCATGAAAAATAGTATTGGCACCAACAAGAGCAGCCTAATTAACGTGTGGTGATTAGAAAGTCTCATTATTTAGGAATTAAACCAGTAGACTTTTGTACGAAATGCAAACCATGAAGAATGACTCCTTTGGCTGATGGATTTAATTAGATTTAGAGTTTTAAAGGTGTTTGTACTTGTTTCATTCAATTAATATAATAGGTCGTTTAGCCGCATGTGTTATATTCTATGATCAATGTATCAAAAAGTGTGTTTTGAATCAAAAGAGGAGACTTGCGAACCAGAAATGATGAGAGGAACTTTCTGTTTTTGATTTCAACAATTAATATCAATAGGAAATACAATTCAAATTCAAGGACTCTATTGTTTATTAAATTGAATGAATTCATGTTACAGATTGTTCATGGACTCTTTTTCATAATGAATATAATTATTAAGAAAGAAATAAAAGTTAATTTCAAGGTTATTGCATGAAAAATTGTCCCGGCAGCAATAAGAGTAGCCTAATTAACGTGTGGTGATTAGAAAGTCTCATTATTTAGGAATTAAACCAGTAGACTTTTGTACGAAATGCAAACCATGATGAATGACTCCTTTGGCTGATGGATTTAAATAGATTTAGAGTTTTAAAGGTGTTTGTACTTGTTTCATTCAATTAATATAATAGGTCGTTTACCTGCATGTGTTATATTCTATGATCAATGTATCAAAAAGTGTGTTTTGAATGAGAAGAGGAGACTTGCTAACCAGAAATGATGAGAGAAACTTTCTATTTTTGATTTCAACAATTAATATCAATAGGAAATACAATTCAAATTCAAGGACTCTATTGTCTATTAAATTGAATGAATTCATGATACAGATCGTTCATGGACTCTTTTTTCATAATGACTATAATTATTAAGAACGAAACAAAAGTTAATTTCAAGGTTATTGCGTGAAAAATAGTCCCGGCAACAACAAGAGTTGTCTAATTAACGTGTGGTGATTAGAAAGTCTCATTATTTAGGAATTAAACCAGTAGACTTTTGTACGAAATGCAAACCATGATGAATGACTCCTTTGGCTGATGGATTTAAATAGATTTAGAGTTTTAAAAGTGTTTGTACTTGTTTCATTCAAATAATATAATAGGTCGTTTAGCCGCATGTGTTATATTCTATGATCAATGTATCAAAAAGTGTGTTTTGAATCAAAAGAGGAGACTTGCTAACCAGAAATGATGAGAAGAACTATCTGTTTTTGATTTCAACAATTAATATCAATAGGAAATACAATTCACATTCAAGGACTCTATTGTTTATTAAATTGAATGAATTAATGTTACAGATCGTTCATGGACTCTTTTTTCATAATGAATATAATTATTAAGATAGAAATAAAAGTTAATTTCAAGGTTATTGCATGAAAAATAGTCCCGGCAGCAACAAGAGAGTAGCCTAATTAACGTGTGGTGATTAGAAAGTCTCATTATTTAGGAATTAAACCAGTAGACTTTTGTACGAAATGCAAACCATGATGAATGACTCCTTTCGCTGATGGATTTAAATAGATTTAGAGTTTTAAAAGGTGTTTGTACTTGTTTCATTCAATTAATATAATAGTTTGTTTAGCCGCATGTGTTATATTCCATGATCAATGTATCAAAAAGTGTGTTTTGAATCAAAAGAGGAGACTTGAACCAGAAATGATGAGAGGAACTTTCTATTTTTGATTTCAACAATTAATACCAATAGGAAATACAATTCAAATTCAAGGACTCTATTGTTTATTAAATTGAATGAATTCATGATACAGAACGTTCATGGACTCTTTCTCATAATGAATATAATTATTAAGAAAGAAACAAAAAAATTAATTTCAAGGTTATTGCATGAAAAATAGTAACCGGCAAACAATAAGTGCAGCCTGATTAACGTGCTGTGATTTGAAAGTCTGATTATTTAGGAATTAAAATAGTTTGACTTTTGTACGAAAATCAAACCATGATGAATGACTCCTTTGGCTGACAGATTTAAATAGATTTAGAGTTTTAAAGGTGTTTGTACTTGTTTCATTCAATTAATATAATAGGTCATTTAGCTGCATGTGTTATATTTTATGATCAATGTATCAAAAAGTGTGTTTTCAATCAAAAGAGAAGACTTGCTAACCAGAAAAGATGGGAGGAACTCTCTATTTTTGAATTCAACAATTAATATCAATAGGAAATACAATTCAAATTCAAGGACTCTATTGTCTCTTAAATTGAATGAATTCGTGATACAGATCGTTCATGGACTCTTTTTCATAATGAATATAGTTATTAAGAAAGAAACAAAAATTAATTTCATGGTTATTGCATGAAAAATAGTATTGGCACCAACAAGAGCAGCCTAATTAACGTGTGGTGATTAGAAAGTCTCATTATTTAGGAATTAAACCAGTAGACTTTTGTACGAAATGCAAACCATGAAGAATGACTCCTTTGGCTGATGGATTTAATTAGATTTAGAGTTTTAAAGGTGTTTGTACTTGTTTCATTCAATTAATATAATAGGTCGTTTAGCCGCATGTGTTATATTCTATGATCAATGTATCAAAAAGTGTGTTTTGAATCAAAAGAGGAGACTTGCTAACCAGAAATGATGAGAGGAACTTTCTGTTTTTGATTTCAACAATTAATATCAATAGGAAATACAATTCAAATTCAAGGACTCTATTGTTTATTAAATTGAATGAATTCATGTTACAGATTGTTCATGGACTCTTTTTCATAATGAATATAATTATTAAGAAAGAAATAAAAGTTAATTTCAAGGTTATTGCATGAAAAATTGTCCCGGCAGCAATAAGAGTAGCCTAATTAACGTGTGGTGATTAGAAAGTCTCATTATTTAGGAATTAAACCAGTAGACTTTTGTACAAAATGCAAACCATGAAGAATGACTCCTTTGGCTGATGGATTTAAATAGATTTAGAGTTTTAAAGGTGTTTGTACTTGTTTCATTCAATTAATATAATAGGTCGTTTACCTGCATGTGTTATATTCTATGATCAATGTATCAAAAAGTGTGTTTTGAATGAGAAGAGGAGACTTGCTAACCAGAAATGATGAGAGCAACTTTCTATTTTTGATTTCAACAATTAATATCAATAGGAAATACAATTCAAATTCAAGGACTCTATTGTCTATTAAATTGAATGAATTCATGATACAGATCGTTCATGGACTCTTTTTCATAATGACTATAATTATTAAGAACGAAACAAAAGTTAATTTCAAGGTTATTGCGTGAAAAATAGTCCCGGCAACAACAAGAGTTGTCTAATTAACGTGTGGTGATTAGAAAGACTCATTATTTAGGAATTAAACCAGTTAACATTTGAACGAAATGCAAACCATGTTGAATTACTCCTTTGGCTGATGGATTGAAATAGACTAAGAGTTTTAATGGTCTTTATACTTGTTTCATTCAATTAACATACTAGTTTGCTTAGCCGCATGTGTTGTATTCCATGATCAATGTATCAAAAAGAGTGTTTGGAATCAAAAGAGGAGGCTTGATACCCAGAAAAGATGGGAGGAACTCTCTATTTTTGAATTCAATAATTAGTATCAATAGGAAATACAATTCAAAATCAAGGACTCCATTGTTTTTTAAATTGAATGAATTCATGTTACAGATCGTTCATGGACTCTTTTTCATAATGAATATAATTATTAAGAAAGAAACAAAAATTAATTTCAAGGTTATTGCATGAAAAATAGTACCGGCACCAACAAGAGCAGCCTAATTAACGTGTGGTGATTAGAAAGTCTCATTATTTAGGAATTAAACCAGTTGACTTTTGTACGAAATGCAAACCATGAAGAATGACTCCTTTGGCTGATGGATTTAATTAGATTTAGAGTTTTAAAGGTGTTTGTACTTGTTTCATTCAATTAATATAATAGGTCGTTTACCTGCATGTGTTATATTCTATGATCAATGTATCAAAAAGTGTGTTTTGAATGAGAAGAGGAGACTTGCTAATCAGAAATGATGAGAGAAACTTTCTATTTTTGATTTCGACAATTAATATCAATAGGAAATACAATTCAAATTCAAGGACTCTATTGTCTATTAAATTGAATGAATTCATGATACAGATCGTTCATGGACTCTTTTTCATAATGAATATAATTATTAAGAAAGAAACAAAAGTTAATTTCAAGGTTATTGCATGAAAAATAGTCCCGGCAACAACCAGAGTTGTCTAATTAACGTGTGGTGATTAGAAAGTCTCATTATTTAGGAATTAAACCAGTTAACATTTGTACGAAATGCAAACCATGTTGAATGACTCCATTGGCTGATGGATTGAAATAGATTTAGTGTTTTAATGGTCTTTATACTTGTTTCATTCAATTAACATACTAGTTTGCTTAGCCGCATGTGTTGTATTCCATGATCAATCAATAAGTGTGTTTGGAATCAAAAGAGGAGGCTTGATACCCAGAAAAGATGGGAGGAACTCTCTATTTTTGAATTCAATAATTAATATCAATAGGAAATACAATTCAAAATCAAGGACTCCATTGTTTTTTAAATTGAATGAATTCATGTTACAGATCATTCATGGACTCTTTTTCATAATGAATATAATTATTAAGAAAGAAACAAAAGTTAATTTCAAGGTTATTGCATGAAAAATAGTCCCGACAGCAACAAGAGCAGCCAAATTCACGTGTGGTAATTAGAAAGTCTCATTATTTAGGAATTAAACCAGTAGACTTTTGTACGAAATGCAAACCATGAAGAATGACTCCTTTGGCTGATGGATTTAAATAGATTTAGTGTTTTAAAAGTGTTTGTACTTGTTTCATTCATCTAATATAATTGTTTGTTGAGCCGCATGTGTTATATTCTATGATCAATGTATCAAAAAGTGTGTTTTGAATCAAAAGAGGATACTTGCTAACCAGAAATGATGAGAGGAACTTTCTGTTTTTGATTTCAACAATTAATATCAATAGGAAATACAATTCAAATTCAAGGACTCCATTGTTTTTTAAATTGAATGAATTCATGTTACAGATCGTTCATGGTCTCTTTTTCATAATGAATATAATTATTAAGAAAGAAACAAAAAGTTAATTTCCAGGTTATTGCATGAAAAATAGTCCCGACAGCAACAAGAGCAGCCTAATTCACGTGTGGTGATTAGAAAGTCTCATTATTTAGGAATTAAAACAGTAGACTTTTGTACGAAATGCAAACCATGATGAATGACTCCTTTGGCTGACGGATTAAAATAGATTTAGAGTTTTAAAGGTGTTTGTACTTGTTTCATTCAAATAATATAATAGGTCGTTTACCCGCATGTGTTATATTCTATGATCAATGTATCAAAAAGTGTGTTTTGAATCAAAAGAGGAGACTTGCTAACCAGAAATGATGAGAGGAACTTTCTATTTTTGATTTCAACAATTAATATCAATAGGAAATACAATTCAAATTCAAGGACTCTATTGTTTATTAAATTGAATGAATTAATGTTACAGATCGTTCATGGACTATTTTTCATAACGAATATAATTATTAAGATAGAAATAAAAGTTAATTTCAAGGTTATTGCATGAAAAATAGTTCCGGCAGCAACAAGAGTAGCCTAATTAACGTGTGGTGATTAGAAAGTCTCATTATTTAGGAATTAAACCAGTAGAATTTTGTACGAAATGCAAACCATGATGAATGACTCCTTTGGCTGATGGATTTAATTAGATTTAGAGTTTTAAAGGTGTTTGTACTTGTTTCATTCAATTAATATAATAGTTTGTTTAGCTGCATGTGTTATATTCTATGATCAATGTATCAAAATGTGTGTTTTGAATCAAAAGAGGAGACTTGCTAACCAGAAATGATGAGAGGAACTTTCTATTTTTGATTTCAACAATTAATATCAATAGGAAATACAATTCAAATTGAAGGACTCTATTGTTTATTAAATTGAATGAATTCATGATACAGATCGTTCATACACTCTTTCTCATAATGAATATAATTATTAAGAAAGAAACAAATGTTAATTTCAAGGTTATTGCATGAAAAATAGTCCCGGCAACAACAAGAATAGTCTAATTAACGTGTGGTGATTAGAAAGTCTCATTATTTAGGAATTAAACCAGTTAACATTTGTACGAAATGCAAACCATGTTGAATGACTCATTTGGCTGATGGATTGAAATAGATTTAGTGTTTTAATGGTCTTTATACTTGTTTCATTCAATTAACATACTAGTTTGCTTAGCCGCATGTGTTGTATTCCATGATCAATGTGTCAAAAAGTGTGTTTGAAATCAAAAGAGGAGGCTTGATACCCAGAAAAGATGGGAGGAACTCTCTATTTTTGAATTGAATAATTAATATCAAGAGGAAATACAATTCAAAATCAAGGACTCCATTGTTTTTTAAATTGAATGAATTCATGTTACAGATCGTTCATGGTCTCTTTTTCATAATGAATATAATTATTAAGAAAGAAACAAAAGTGAATTTCAAGGTTATTGCGTGAAAAATAGTAGCGGCAACAACAAGAGTAGACAAATTAACGTCTGGTGATTAGAAAGTCTCATTATTTAGGAATTAAACCAGTAGACTTTTGTACGAAATACAAACCATGAAGAATGACTCCTGTGGCTGATGGATTTCAATAGATTTAGAGTTTTAAAGGTGTTTGTACTTGTTTCATTCAATTAATATAATAGGTCGTTTAGCCGCATGTGTTATATTCTATGATCAATGTATCAAGAAGTGTGTTTTGAATGAAAAGAGGAGACTTGCTAACCAGAAATGATGAGAGAAACTTTCTATTTTTGATTTCAATAATTAATATCAATAGGAAATACAATTCAAATTCAAGGACTCTATTGTCCATTAAATTGAATGAATTCATGATACAGATCGTTCATGGACTCTTTTTCATAATGAATATAATTATTAAGAAAGAAACAAAAGTGAATTTCAAGGTTATTGCATGAAAAATAGTCCCGGCAACAACAAGAGCAGCCTAATTAACGTGTGGTGATTAGAAAGTCTCATTATTTAGGAATTAAACCAGTAGATTTTGTACGAAATGCAAATCATGAAGAATGACTCCTTTGGCTGATGGATTTAAATAGATTTAGAGTTTTAATGGTCTTTATACTTGTTTCATTCAATTAACATACTAGTTTGCTTAGCCGCATGTGTTGTATTCCATGATCAATGTATCAATAAGTGTGTTTGGAATCAAAAGAGGAGGCTTGATACCCAGAAAAGATGGGAGGAACTCTCTATTTTTGAATTCAATAATTAATATCAATAGGAAATACAATTCAAAATCAAGGACTCCATTGTTTTTTAAATTGAATGAATTCATGTTACAGATCGTTCATGGTCTCTTTTTCATAATGAATATAATTATTAAGAAAGAAACAAAAGTTAATTTCAAGGTTATTGCGTGAAAAATAGTACCGGCAACAACAAGAGTAGACAAATTAACGTCTGGTGATTAGAAAGTCTCATTATTTAGGAATTAAACCAGTAGACTTTTGTACGAAATACAAACCATGAAGAATGACTCCTTTGGCTGATGGATTTCAATAGATTTAGAGTTTTAAAGGTGTTTGTACTTGTTTCATTCAATTAATATAATAGGTCGTTTAGCCGCATGTGTTATATTCTATGATCAATGTATCAAGAAGTGTGTTTTGAATGAAAAGAGGAGACTTGCTAACCAGAAATGATGAGAGAAACTTTCTATTTTTGATTTCAATAATTAATATCAATAGGAAATACAATTCAAATTCAAGGACTCTATTGTCCATTAAATTGAATGAATTCATGATACAGATCGTTCATGGACTCTTTTTCATAATGAATATAATTATTAAGAAAGAAACAAAAGTGAATTTCAAGGTTATTGCATGAAAAATAGTCCCGGCAACAACAAGAGCAGCCTAATTAAACGTGTGGTGATTAGAAAGTCTCATTATTTAGGAATTAAACCAGTAGATTTTGTACGAAATGCAAACCATGAAGAATGACTCCTTTGGCTGATGGATTTAAATAGATTTAGAGTTTTAATGGTCTTTATACTTGTTTCATTCAATTAACATACTAGTTTGCTTAGCCGCATGTGTTGTATTCCATGATCAATGTATCAATAAGTGTGTTTGGAATCAAAAGAGGAGGCTTGATACCCAGAAAAGATGGGAGGAACTCTCTATTTTTTGAATTCAATAATTAATATGAATAGGAAATACAAATTCAAAATCAAGGACTCCATTGTTTTTTAAGTTGAATGAATTCATGTTACAGATCGTTCATGGACTCTTTTTCATAATGAATATAATTATTAAAGAAAGAAACAAAAAGTGAATTTCAAGGTTATTGCATGAAAAATAGTACCGGCAACAACAAGAGCAGCCTAATTAACGTGTGGTGATTAGAAAGTCTCATTATTTAGGAATTAAACCAGTAGACTTTTGTACGAAGTGCAAACCATGAAGAATGACTCCTTTGGCTGATGGATTTAAATAGATTTAGAGTTTTAAAGGTGTTTTACTTGTTTCATTCAATTAATATAATAGGTCGTTTAGCCGTATGTGTTATATTCTATGATCAATGTATCAAGAAGTGTGTTTTGAATGAAAAGAGGAGACTTGCTAACCAGAAATGATGAGAGAAACTTTCTATTTTTGATTTCAATAATTAATATCAATAGGAAATACAATTCAAATTCAAGGACTCTATTGTCCATTAAATTGAATGAATTCATGATACAGATCGTTCATGGACTCTTTTTCATAATGAATATAATTATTAAGAAAGAAACAAAAGTGAATTTCAAGGTTATTGCATGAAAAATAGTCCCCGGCAACAACAAGAGCAGCCTAATTAACGTGTGGTGATTAGAAAGTCTCATTATTTAGGAATTAAAAACCAGTAGACTTTTGTACGAAATGCAAACCATGAAGAATGACTCCTTTGGCTGATGGATTTAAATAGATTTAGAGTTTTAAAGGTGTTTTACTTGTTTCATTCAATTAATATAATAGGTCATTTAGCCGCATGTGTTATGTTCTATGATCAATGTATCAAGAAGTGTGTTTTGAATGAAAAGAGGAGACTTGCTAACCAGAAATGATGAGAGAAACTTTCTATTTTTTATTTTCAATAATTAATATCAATAGGAAATACAATTCAAATTCATGGACTCTATTGTTTATTAAATTGAATGAATTCATGATACAGATCGTTCATGGACTCTTTTTCATAATGAATATAATTATTAAGAAAGAAACAAAAGTGAATTTCAAGGTTATTGCATGAAAAATATTCCCGGCAACAACAAGAGCAGCCTAGTTAACGTGTGGTGATTAGAAAGTCTCATTATTTAGGAATTAAACCAGTAGACTTTTGTACGAAATGCAAACTATGAAGAATGACTCCTTTGGCTGATGGATTTAAATAGATTTAGAGTTTTAATGGTCTTTATACTTGTTTCATTCAATTAACATACTAGTTTGCTTAGCCGCATGTGTTGTATTCCATGATCAATGTATCAATAAGTGTGTTTGGAATCAAAAGAAGAGGCTTGATACCTAGAAAAGATGGGAGGAACTCTCTATTTTTGAATTCAATAATTAATATGAATAGGAAATACAATTCAAAATCAAGGACTCCATTGTTTTTTAAGTTGAATGAATTCATGTTACAGATCGTTCATGGACTCTTTTTCATAATGAATATAATTATTAAGAAAGAAACAAAAGTGAATTTCAAGGTTATTGCATGAAAAATAGTACCGGCAACAACAAGAGCAGCCTAATTAACGTGTGGTGATTAGAAAGTCTCATTATTTAGGAATTAAACCAGTAGACTTTTGTACGAACTGCAAACCATGAAGAATGACTCCTTTGGCTGATGGATTTAAATAGATTTAGAGTTTTAAAGGTGTTTTACTTGTTTCATTCAATTAATATAATAGGTCATTTAGCCGTATGTGTTATATTTTATGATCAATGTATCAAGAAGTGTGTTTTGAATGAAAAGAGGAGACTTGCTAACCAGAAATGATGAGAGAAACTTTCTATTTTTGATTTCAATAATTAATATCAATAGGAAATACAATTCAAATTCAAGGACTCTATTGTTTATTAAATTGAATGAATTCATGATACAGAACGTTCATGGACTCTTTCTCATAATGAATATAATTATTAAGAAAGAAACAAAAATTAATTTCAAGGTTTGCAAGGTTATTGCATGAAAAATAGTACCGGCAACAATAAGAGCAGCCTGATTAACGTGCTGTGATTTGAAAGTCTGATTATTTAGGAATTAAAATAGTTGACTTTTGTACGAAATCAAACCATGATGAATGACTCCTTTAGCTGACAGATTTAAATAGATTTAGAGTTTTAAAGGTGTTTGTACTTGTTTCATTCAATTAATATAATAGGTCATGTAGCCGCATGTGTTATATTTTATGATCAATGTATCAAAAAGTGTGTTTTCAATCAAAAGAGAAGACTTGCTAACCAGAAAAGATGGGAGGAACTCTCTATTTTTGAATTCAACAATTAATATCAATAGGAAATACAATTCAAATTCAAGGACTCTATTGATTATTAAATTGAATGAATTCATGATACAGATCGTTCATGGACTCTTTTTCATAATGAATATAGTTATTAAGAAAGAAACAAAAATTAATTTCATGGTTATTGCATGAAAAATAGTACCGACAACAATAAGAGTTGTCTAATTAACATGTGGTGATTAGAAAGTCTCATTATTTAGGAATTAAACCAGTTGACTTTTGTACGAAATGCAAACCATGAAGAATGACTCCTTTGGCTGATGGATTTAATTAGATTTAGAGTTTTAAAGGTGTTTGTACTTGTTTCATTCAATTAATATAATAGGTCGTTTAGCCGCATGTGTTATATTCTATGATCAATGTATCAAAAAGTGTGTTTTGAATCAAAAGAGGAGACTTGCCAACCAGAAATGATGAGAGGAACTTTCTATTTTTGATTTCAACAATTAATATCAATAGGAAATACAATTCAAATTCAAGGACTCTATTGTGTATTAAATTGAATGAATTAATGTTACAGATCGTTCATGGACTCTTTTTCATAATGAATATAATTATTAAGAAAGAAATAAAAGTTAATTTCAAGGTTATTGCATGAAAAATAGTCCCTGGCAGCAACAAGAGTAGCCTAATTACGTGTGGTGATTAGAAAGTCTCATTATTTAGGAATTAAACCAGTAGACTTTTGTACGAAATGCAAACCATGATGAATGACTCCTTTGGCTGATGGATTTAAATAGATTTAGAGTTTTTAAAAGGTGTTTGTACTTGTTTCATTCAATTAATATAATAGGTCGTTTACCTGCATGTGTTATATTCTATGATCAATGTATCAAAAAGTGTGTTTTGAATGAGAAGAGGAGACTTGCTAACCAGAAATGATGAGAGAAACTTTCTATTTTTTATTTCAACAATTAATATCAATAGGAAATACAATTCAAATTCAAGGACTCTATTGTCTATTAAATTGAATGAATTCATGATACAGATCGTTCATGGACTCTTTTTCATAATGAATATAATTATTAAGAAAGAAACAAAAGTTAATTTCAAGGTTATTGCATGAAAAATAGTCCCGGCAACAACTAGAGTTGTCTAATTAACGTGTGGTGATTAGAAAGTCTCATTATTTAGGAATTAAACCAGTTAACATTTGTACGAAATGCAAACCATGTTGAATTACTCCTTTGGCTGATGGATTGAAATAGATTTAGAGTTTTAATGGTCTTTATACTTGTTTCATTCAATTAACATACTAGTTTGCTTAGCCGCATGTGTTGTATTCCATGATCAATGTATCAAAAAGTGTGTTTGGAATCAAAAGAGGAGGCTTGATACCCAGAAAAGATGGGAGGAACTCTCTATTTTTGAATTCAATAATTAATATCAATAGGAAATACAATTCAAAATCAAGGACTCCATTGTTTTTTAAATTGAATGAATTCATGTTACAGATCGTTCATGGACTCTTTTTCATAATGAATATAATTATTAAGAAAGAAACAAAAGTTAATTTCAAGGTTATTGCGTGAAAAATAGTCCCGACAACAACAAGAGTTGTCTAATTAACATGTGGTGATTAGAAAGTCTCATTATTTAGGAATTAAACCAGTTGACTTTTGTACGAAATGCAAACCATGAAGAATGACTCCTTTGGCTGATGGATTTAATTAGATTTAGAGTTTTAAAGGTGTTTGTACTTGTTTCATTCAATTAATATAATAGGTCGTTTAGCCGCATGTGTTATATTCTATGATCAATGTATCAAAAAGTGTGTTTTGAATCAAAAGAGGAGACTTGCCAACCAGAAATGATGAGAGGAACTTTCTATTTTTGATTTCAACAATTAATATCAATAGGAAATACAATTCAAATTCAAGGACTCTATTGTGTATTAAATTGAATGAATTAATGTTACAGATCGTTCATGGACTCTTTTTCATAATGAATATAATTATTAAGAAAGAAATAAAAGTTAATTTCAAGGTTATTGCATGAAAAATAGTCCCGGCAGCAACAAGAGTAGCCTAATTACGTGTGGTGATTAGAAAGTCTCATTATTTAGGAATTAAACCAGTAGACTTTTGTACGAAATGCAAACCATGATGAATGACTCCTTTGGCTGATGGATTTAAATAGATTTAGAGTTTTAAAGGTGTTTGTACTTGTTTCATTCAATTAATATAATAGGTCGTTTACCTGCATGTGTTATATTCTATGATCAATGTATCAAAAAGTGTGTTTTGAATGAGAAGAGGAGACTTGCTTACCAGAAATGATGAGAGAAACTTTCTATTTTTGATTTCAACAATTAATATCAATAGGAAATACAATTCAAATTCAAGGACTCTATTGTCTATTAAATTGAATGAATTCATGATACAGATTGTTCATGGACTCTTTTTCATAATGAATTTAATTATTAAGAAAGAAACAAAAGTTAATTTCAAGGTTATTGCATGAAAAATAGTCCCGGCAACAACAAGAGTTGCCTAATTAACGTGTGGTGATTAGAAAGTCTCATTATTTAGGAATTAAACCAGTTAACATTTGTACGGAATGCAAACCATGTTGAATGACTCCATTGGCTGATGGATTGAAATAGATTTAGTGTTTTAATGGTCTTTATACTTGTTTCATTCAATTAACATACTAGTTTGCTTAGCCGCATGTGATGTATTCCATGATCAATGTATCAATAAGTGTGTTTGGAATCAAAAGAGGAGGCTTGATACCCAGAAAAGATGGGAGGAACTCTCTATTTTTGAATTCAATAATTAATATCAATAGGAAATACAATTCAAAATCAAGGACTCCATTGTTTTTTAAATTGAATGAATTCATGTTACAGATCATTCATGGACTCTTTTTCATAATGAATATAATTATTAAGAAAGAAACAAAAGTTAATTTCAAGGTTATTGCATGAAAAATAGTCCCGACAGCAACAAGAGCAGCCTAATTCACGTGTGGTAATTAGAAAGTCTCATTATTTAGGAATTAAACCAGTAGACTTTTCTACGAAATGCAAACCATGAAGAATGACTCCTTTGGCTGATGGATTGAAATAGATTTAGTGTTTTAAAAGTGTTTGTACTTGTTTCATTCATTTAATATAATTGTTTGTTGAGCCGCATGGGTTATATTCTATGATCAATGTATCAAAAAGTGTGTTTTGAATCAAAAGAGGATACTTGCTAAGAAGAAATGATGAGAGGAACTTTCTGTTTTTGATTTCAACAATTAATATCAATAGGAAATACAATTCAAATTCAAGGACTCCATTGTTTTTTAAATTGAATGAATTCATGTTACAGATCGTTCATGGACTCTTTTTCATAATGAATATAATTATTAAGAAAGAAACAAAAGTTAATTTGAAGGTTATTGCATGAAAAATAGCCCGACAGCAACAAGAGCAGCCTAATTCACGTGTGGTGATTAGAAAGTCTCATTATTTAGGAATTAAACCAGTAGACTTTTGTACGAAATGCAAACCATGATGAATGACTCCTTTGGCTGACGGATTAAAATAGATTTAGAGTTTTAAAGGTGTTTGTACTTGTTTCATTCAAATAATATAATAGGTCGTTTACCCGCATGTGTTATATTCTATGATCAATGTATCAAAAAGTGTGTTTTGAATCAAAAGAGGAGACTTGCTAACCAGAAATGATGAGAGGAACTTTCTATTTTTGATTTCAACAATTAATATCAATAGGAAATACAATTCAAATTCAAGGACTCTATTGTTTATTAAATTGAATGAATTAATGTTACAGATCGTTCATGGACTATTTTTCATAATGAATATAATTATTAAGATAGAAATAAAAGTTAATTTCAAGGTTATTGCATGAAAAATAGTCCCGGCAGCAACAAGAGTAGCCTAATTAACGTGTGGTGATTAGAAAGTCTAATTATTTAGGAATTAAACCAGTAGACTTTTGTACGAAATGATGAATGACTCCTTTGGCTGATGGATTTAAATAGATTTAGAGTTTTAAAGGTGTTTGTACTTGTTTCATTCAATTAATATAATAGTTTGTTTAGCTGCATGTGTTATATTCTATGATCAATGTATCAAAAAGTGTGTTTTCAATCAAAAGAGGAAACTTGCTAACCAGAAATGATGAGAGGAACTTTCTATTTTTTATTTCAACAATTAATATCAATAGGAAATACAATTCAAATTGAAGGACTCTATTGTTTATTAAATTGAATGAATTCATGATACAGATCGTTCATACACTCTTTCTCATAATGAATATAATTATTAAGAAACAAATTTTAATTTCAAGGTTATTGCATGAAAAATAGTACCGGCAACAACAAGAGCAGCCTAATTAACGTGCTGTGATTTGAAAGTCTAATTCTTTAGGAATTAAAATAGTTGACTTTTGTACGAAATGCAAACCATGATGAATGACTCCTTTGGCTGATGGATTTAAATAGATTTAGAGTTTTAAAGGTGTTTGTACTTGTTTCATTCAATTAATATAATAGGTCGTTTAGCCACATGTGTTATATTTTATGATCAATGTATCAAAAAGTGTGTTTTCAATCAAAAGAGAAGACTGGCTAACCAGAAAAGATGGGAGGAACTCTCTATTTTTGAATTCAACAATTAATATCAATAGGAAATACAATTCAAAATCAAGGACTCCATTGTTTTTAAAATTGAATGAATTCATGTTACAGATCGTTCATGGACTCTTTTTCATAATGAATATAATTATTAAGAAAGAAACAAAAGTTAATTTCAAGGTTATTGCATGAAAAATAGTCCCGACAACAACAAGAATTGTCTAATTAACGTGTGGTGATTAGAAAGTCTCATTATTTAGGAATTAAACCAGTTAACATTTGTACGAAATGCAAACCATGTTGAATGACTCCTTTGGCTGATGGATTGAAATAGATTTAGAGTTTTAATGGTCTTTATACTAGTTTCATTCAATTAACATACTAGTTTGCTTAGCCGCATGTGTTGTATTCCATGATCAATGTATCAAAAAGTGTGTTTGGAATCAAAAGAGGAGGCTTGATACCCAGAAAAGATGGGAGGAACTCTCTATTTTTGAATTCAATAATTAATATCAATAGGAAATACAATTCAAAATCAATGACTCCATTGTTTTTTAAATTGAATGAATTCATGATACAGATCGTTCATGGACTCTTTTTCATAATGAATATAATTATTAAGAAAGAAACAAAAGTGAATTTCAAGGTTATTGCATGGAAAATAGTCCCGGCAGCAACAAGAGTAGCCTAATTAACGTGTGGTGATTAGAAAGTCTCATTATTTAGGAATTAAACCAGTAGACTTTTGTACGAAATGCAAACCATGAAGAATGACTCCTTTGGCTGATGGATTTAAATAGATTTAGAATTTTAAAGGTGTTTGTACTTGTTTCATTCATTTAATATAATAGTTTGTTTAGCCGTATGTGTTATATTCTATGATCAATGTATCAAAAAGTGTGTTTTGAATCAAAAGAGGAGACTTGCTAACTAGAAATGATGAGAGGAAGTTTCTATTTTTGATTTCAACAATTAATATCAATAGGAAATACAATTCAAATTCAAGGACTCTATTGTTTATTAAATTGAATGAATTCATGATACAGAACGTTCATGGACTCTTTCTCATAATGAATATAATTATTAAGAAAGAAACAAAAATTAATTTCAAGGTTATTGCATGAAAAATAGTACCGGCAACAATAAGAGCAGCCTGATTAACGTGCTGTGATTTGAAAGTCTGATTATTTAGGAATTAAAATAGTTGACTTTTGTACAAAAATCAAACCATGATGAATGACTCCTTTAGCTGACAGATTTAAATAGATTGAGTTTTAAAGGTGTTTGTACTTGTTTCATTCAATTAATATAATAGGTCATGTAGCCGCATGTGTTATATTTTATGATCAATGTATCAAAAAGTGTGTTTCCAATCAAAAGAGAAGACTTGCTAACCAGAAAAGATGGGAGGAACTCTCTATTTTTGAATTCAACAATTAATATCAATAGGAAATACAATTCAAATTCAAGGACTCTATTGTTTATTAAATTGAATGAATTCATGATACAGATCGTTCATGGACTCTTTTTCATAATGAATATAGTTATTAAGAAAGAAACAAAAATTAATTTCATGGTTATTGCATGAAAAATAGTACTGGCACCAACAAGAGCAGCCTAATTAACGTGTGGTGATTAGAAAGTCTCATTATTTAGGAATTAAACCAGTAGACTTTTGTACGAAATGCAAACCATGAAGAATGACTCGTTTGGCTGATGGATTTAATTAGATTTAGAGTTTTAAAGGTGTTTGTACTTGTTTCATTCAATTAATATAATAAGTCGTTTAGCCGCATGTGTTATATTTTATGATCAATATATCAAAAAGTGTGTTTTGAATCAAAAGAGGAGACTTGCTAACCAGAAATGATGAGAGGAACTTTCTATTTTTGATTTCAACAATTAATATCAATAGGAAATACAATTCAAATTCAAGGACTCTATTGTCTATTAAATTGAATGAATTAATGTTACAGATCGTTCATGGACTCTTTTTCATAATGAATATAATTATTAAGAAAGAAATAAAAGTTAATTTCAAGGTTATTGCATGAAAAATAGTCCCGGCAGCAACAAGAGTAGCCTAATTAACGTGTGGTGATTAGAAAGTCTCATTATTTAGGAATTAAACCAGTAGACTTTTGTACGAAATGCAAACCATGATGAATGACTCCTTTGGCTGATGGATTTAAATAGATTTAGAGTTTTAAAGGTGTTTGTACTTGTTTCATTCAATTAATATAATAGGTCGTTTACCTGCATGTGTAATATTCAATGATCAATGTATCAAAAAGTGTATTTTGAATCAAAAGAAGAGAGACTTGCTAACCAGAAATGATGAGAGAGGAACTTTCTGTTTTTGATTTCAACAATTAATATCAATAGGAAATACAATTCAAATTCAAGGACTCTATTGTCTATTAAATTGAATGAATTCATGATACAGATCGTTCATGGACTCTTTTTCATAATGAATATAATTATTAAGAAAGAAACAAAAGTTAATTTTGAAGGTTATTGCATGAAAAATAGTCCCGGCAGCAACAAGAGCAGCCTAATTAACGTGTGGTGATTAGAAATTCTCATTATTTAGGAATTAAACCAGTAGACTTTTGTACGAAATGCAAACCATGAAGAATGACTCGTTTGGCTGATGGATTTAATTAGATTTAGAGTTTTAAAAAGTGTTTGTACTTGTTTCATTCAATTAATATAATAGGTCGTTTAGCCGCATGTGTTATATTTCTATGATCAATGTATCAAAAAAGTGTATTTTGAATCAAAAGAGGAGACTTGCTGACCCAGAAATGATGAGAGGAACTTTCTGTTTTTGATTTCAACAATTAATATCAATAGGAAATACAATTCAAATTCAAGGACACGATTGTTTATTAAATTGAATGAATTCATGTTACAGATCGTTCATGGACTCTTTTTCATAATGAATATAATTATTAAGAAAGAAATAAAAGTTAATTTCAAGGTTATTGCATGAAAAAGTTAGTCCCGGCAGCAACAAGAGTAGCCTAATTAACGTGTGGTGATTAGAAAGTCTCATTATTTAGGAATTAAACCAGTAGACTTTTGTACGAAATGCAAACCATGAAGAATGACTCCTTTGGCTGATGGATTTAAATAGATTTAGAGTTTTAAAAGTGTTTGTACTTGTTTCATTCAATTAATATAATAGTTTGTTTAGCCGCATGTGTTATATTCTAAGATCAATGTATCAAAAAGTGTGTTTTGAAGGAGAAGAGGAGACTTGCTAACTAGAAATGATGAGAGAAACTTTCTATTTTTGATTTCAACAATTAATATCAATAGGAAATACAATCCAAATTCAAGGACTCTATTGTCTATTAAATTGAATGAATTCATGATACAGATCGTTCATGGACTCTTTTTCATAATGAATATAATTATTAAGAAAGAAACAAAAAATTAATTTGAAGGTTATTGCATGAAAAAAAATAGTACCGGCACCAACAAGAGCGGCCTAATTAACGTGTGGTGATTAGAAAATCTCATTATTTAGGAATTAAACCAGTAGACTTTTGTACGAATTGCAAACCATGAAGAATGACTCCTTTGGCTGATGGATTTAAATAGATTTAGTGTTTTAAAAGTGTTTGTACTTGTTTCTTTCATTTAATATAATAGTTTGTTTAGCTGTATGTGTTATATTCTATGATCAATGTATCAAAATGTGTGTTTTGAATCAAAAGAGGAGACTTGCTAACCAGAAATGATGAGAGGAACTTTCTATTTTTGATTTCAACAATTAATATCAATAGGAAATACAATTCAAATTCAAGGACTCTATTGTCTATTAAAATTGAATGAATTCATGATACAGATCATTCATGGACTCTTTTACATAATGAATATAATTATTAAGAAAGAAACAAATGTTAATTTCAAGGTTATTTAATGAAAAATAGTACCACGGCAACAACAAGAGCAGCCTAATTAACGTGTGGTGATTAGAAATTCTCTCATTATTTAGGAAATTAAACCAGTAGACTTTTGTACGAAATGCAAACCATGAAGAATGACTCCTTTTTCTGATGGATTTCAATAGATTTAGAGTTTTAAAGGTGTTTGTACTTGTTTTATTCAATTAATATAACAGGTCGTTTAGCCGCATGTGTTATATTCTATCATCAATGTATCAAAAAGTGTATTTTGAATCAAAAGAGGAGACTTGCTAACCAGAAATGATGAGAGGAACTTTCTGTTTTTGATTTCAACAATTAATATCAATAGGAAATACAATTCAAATTCAAGGACTCTATTGTTTATTAAATTGAATGAATTCATGTTACAAATCGTTCATGGACTCTTTTTTCATAATGAATATAATTATTAAGAAAGAAATAAAAGTTAATTTCAAGGTTATTGCATGAAAAAATAGTCTCTCGCAGCAACAAGAGTAGCCTAATTAACGTGTGGTGATTAGAAAGTCTCATTATTTAGGAATTAAACCAGTAGACTTTTGTACGAAATGCAAACCATGATGAATGACTCCTTTGGCTGATGGATTTAAATAGATTTAGAGTTTTAAAGGTGTTTGTACTTGTTTCATTCAATTAATATAATAGCTCGTTTACCTGCATGTGTTATATTCTATGATCAATGTATCAAAAAGTGTGTTTTGAAGGAGAAGAGGAGACTTGCTAACCAGAAATGATGAGAGAGAAACTTTCTATTTTTGATTTCAACAATTGATATCAATAGGAAATACAATCCAAATTCAAGGACTCTATTGTCTATTAAATTGAATGAATGCATGATACAGATCGTTCATGGACTTTTTTTTTTATAAATGAATATAATTATTAAGAAAGAAACAAAAATTAATTTGAAGGTTATTGCATGAAAAATAGTACCACCGGCACCAACAATAGCAGCCTAATTAACGTGTGTTGATTAGAAAGTCTCATTATTTAGGAATTAAACCAGTAGACTTTTGTACGAATTGCAAACCATGAAGAATGACTCCTTTGGCTGATGGATTTAAATAGATTTAGTGTTTTAAAAGTGTTTGTACTTGTTTCATTCATTTAATATAATAGTTTGTTTAGCTGTATGTGTTATATCCTATGATCAATGTATCAAAATGTGTGTTTTGAATCAAAAGAGGAGACTTGCTAACCAGAAATGATGAGAGGAACTTTCTATTTTTGATTTCAACAATTAATATCAATAGGAAATACAATTCAAATTCAAGGACTCTATTGTTTATTAAATTGAATGAATTCATGATACAGATCATTCATGGACTCTTTTACATAATGAATATAATTATTAAGAAAGAAACAAATGTTAATTTCAAGGTTATTTAATGAAAAATAGTACCGGCAACAACAAGAGCAGCCTAATTAACGTGTGGTGATTAGAAAGTCTCATTATTTAGGAATTAAACCAGTAGACTTTTGTACGAAATGCAAACCATGATGAATGACTCCTTTGGCTGATGGATTTAAATAGATTTAGAGTTTTAAAGGTGTTTCTACTTGTTTTATTCAATTAATATAATAGGTCGTTTACCCGCATGTGTTATATTCTATGATCAATGTATCAAAAAGTGCGTTTTGAATCAAAAGAGGATACTTGCTAACCAGAAATGATGAGAGGAACTTTTTGTTTTTGATTTCAACAATTAATATCAATAGGAAATACAATTCAAATTCAAGGACTCCATTGTTTTTTAAATTGAATGAATTCATGTTACAGATCGTTCATGGACTCTTTTTCATAATGAATATAATTATTAAGTAAGAAACAAAAGTTAATTTCAAGGTTATTGCATGAAAAATAGTCCCGACAGCAACAAGAGCAGCCTAATTAACGTGTTGTGATTAGAAAGTCTGATTATTTTGGAATTAAAACCAGTAGACTTTTGTACGAAATGCAAACCATGATGAATGACTCCCCTTTCGCTGATGGATTTAAATAGATTTAGAGTTTTAAAGGTGTTTGTACTTGTTTCATTCAATTAATATAATAGTTTGTTTAGCCGCATGTGTTATATTCCATGATCAATGTATCAAAAAGTGTGTTTTGAATCAAAAGAGGAGACTTGAACCAGAAATGATGAGAGGAACTTTCTATTTTTGATTTCAACAATTAATACCAATAGGAAATACAATTCAAATTCAAGGACTCTATTGTTTATTAAATTGAATGAATTCATGATACAGAACCTTCATGGACTCTTTCTCATAATGAATATAATTATTAAGAAAGAAACAAAAATTAATTTCAAGGTTATTGCATGAAAAATAGTACCGGCAACAATAAGTGCAGCCTGATTAACGTGCTGTGATTTGAAAGTCTGATTATTTAGGAATTAAAATAGTTGACTTTTGTACGAAAATCAAACCATGATGAATGACTCCTTTGGCTGACAGATTTAAATAGATTTAGAGTTTTAAAGGTGTTTGTACTTGTTTCATTCAATTAATATAATAGGTCATTTAGCTGCATGTGTTATATTTTATGATCAATGTATCAAAAAGTGTGTTTTCAATCAAAAGAGAAGACTTGCTAACCAGAAAAGATGGGAGGAACTCTCTATTTTTGAATTCAACAATTAATATCAATAGGAAATACAATTCAAATTCAAGGACTCTATTGTCTATTAAATTGAATGAATTCGTGATACAGATCGTTCATGGACTCTTTTTCATAATGAATATAGTTATTAAGAAAGAAACAAAAATTAATTTCATGGTTATTGCATGAAAAATAGTATTGGCACCAACAAGAGCAGCCTAATTAACGTGTGGTGATTAGAAAGTCTCATTATTTAGGAATTAAACCAGTAGACTTTTGTACGAAATGCAAACCATGAAGAATGACTCCTTTGGCTGATGGATTTAATTAGATTTAGAGTTTTAAAGGTGTTTGTACTTGTTTCATTCAATTAATATAATAGGTCGTTTAGCCGCATGTGTTATATTCTATGATCAATGTATCAAAAAGTGTATTTTGAATCAAAAGAGGAGACTTGCTAACCAGAAATGATGAGAGGAACTTTCTGTTTTTGATTTCAACAATTAATATCAATAGGAAATACAATTCAAATTCAAGGACTCCATTGTTTTTTAAATTGAATGAATTCATGTTACAGATCGTTCATGGACTCTTTTTCATAATGAATATAATTATTAAGTAAGAAACAAATGTTAATTTCAAGGTTACTGCATGAAAAATAGTCCCGACAGCAACAAGAGCAGCCTAATTAACGTGTTGTGATTAGAAAGTCTCATTATTTAGGAATTAAACCAGTAGACTTTTGTACGAAATGCAAACCATGATGAATGACTCCTTTGGCTGATGGATTTAAATAGATTTAGAGTTTTAAAGGTGTTTCTACTTGTTTTATTCAATTAATATAATAGGTCGTTTACCCGCATGTGTTATATTCTATGATCAATGTATCAAAAAGTGCGTTTTGAATCAAAAGAGGATACTTGCTAACCAGAAATGATGAGAGGAACTTTTTGTTTTTGATTTCAACAATTAATATCAATAGGAAATACAATTCAAATTCAAGGACTCCATTGTTTTTTAAATTGAATGAATTCATGTTACAGATCGTTCATGGACTCTTTTTCATAATGAATATAATTATTAAGTAAGAAACAAAAGTTAATTTCAAGGTTATTGCATGAAAAAATAGTCCCGACAGCAACAAGAGCAGCCTAATTAACGTGTTGTGATTAGAAAGTCTGATTATTTTGGAATTAAACCAGTAGACTTTTGTACGAAATGCAAACCATGATGAATGACTCCTTTCGCTGATGGATTTAAATAGATTTAGAGTTTTAAAGGTGTTTGTACTTGTTTCATTCAATTAATATAATAGTTTGTTTAGCCGCATGTGTTATATTCCATGATCAATGTATCAAAAAGTGTGTTTTTGAATCAAAAGAGGAGACTTGAACCAGAAATGATGAGAGGAACTTTCTATTTTTGATTTCAACAATTAATACCAATAGGAAATACAATTCAAATTCAAGGACTCTATTGTTTATTAAATTGAATGAATTCATGATACAGAACCTTCATGGACTCTTTCTCATAATGAATATAATTATTAAGAAAGAAACACAAAAATTAATTTCAAGGTTATTGCATGAAAAATAGTACCCGGGCAACAATAAGTGCAGCCTGATTAACGTGCTGTGATTTGAAAGTCTGATTATTTAGGAATTAAAATAGTTGACTTTTGTACGAAAATCAAACCATGATGAATGACTCCTTTGGCTGACAGATTTAAATAGATTTAGAGTTTTAAAAGGTGTTTGTACTTGTTTCATTCAATTAATATAATAGGTCATTTAGCTGCATGTGTTATATTTTATGATCAATGTATCAAAAAGTGTGTTTTCAATCAAAAGAGAAGACTTGCTAACCAGAAAAGATGGGAGGAACTCTCTATTTTTGAATTCAAAATTTAATATCAATAGGAAATACAATTCAAATTCAAGGACTCTATTGTCTATTAAATTGAATGAATTCGTGATACAGATCGTTCATGGACTCTTTTTCATAATGAATATAGTTATTAAGAAAGAAACAAAAATTAATTTCATGGTTATTGCATGAAAAATAGTATTGGCACCAACAAGAGCAGCCTAATTAACGTGTGGTGATTAGAAAGTCTCATTATTTAGGAATTAAACCAGTAGACTTTTGTACGAAATGCAAACCATGAAGAATGACTCCTTTGGCTGATGGATTTAATTAGATTTAGAGTTTTAAAAGGTGTTTGTACTTGTTTCATTCAATTTAATATAATAGGTTGTTTAGCCGCATGTGTTATATTCTATGATCAATGTATCAAAAAGTGTATTTTGAATCAAAAGAGGAGACTTGCTAACCAGAAATGATGAGAGGAACTTTCTGTTTTTGATTTCAACAATTAATATCAATAGGAAATACAATTCAAATTCAAGGACTCCATTGTTTTTTAAAATTGAATGAATTCATGTTACAGATCGTTCATGGGACTCTTTTTCATAATGAATATAATTATTAAGTAAGAAACAAATGTTAATTTCAAGGTTACTGCATGAAAAATAGTCCCGACAGCAACAAGAGCAGCCTAATTAACGTGTTGTGATTAGAAAGTCTCATTATTTAGGAATTAAACCAGTAGACTTTTGTACGAAATGCAAACCATGATGAATGACTCCTTTGGCTGATGGATTAAAATAGATTTAGAGTTTTAAAGGTGTTTGTACTTGTTTTTATTCAATTAATATAATAGGTCGTTTACCCGCATGTGTTATATTCTATGATCAATGTATCAAAAAGTGTGTTTTGAATCAAAAGAGGAGACTTGCTAACCAGAAATGATGAGAGGAACTTTCTTGTTTTTGATTTCAACAATTAATATCAATAGGAAATACAATTCAAATTCAAGGACTCTATTGTTTTTTTAAATTGAATGAATTAATGTTACAGATCGTTCATGGACTCTTTTTCATAATGAATATAATTATTAAGATAGAAATAAAAGTTAATTTCAAGGTTATTGCATGAAAAATAGTCCCGGACAGCAACAAGAGCAGCCTAATTAACGTGTTGTGATTAGAAAGTCTGATTATTTTAGAATTAAACCAGTAGACTTTTGTACGAAATGATGAATGATGAATGACTCCTTTCGCTGATGGATTTAAATAGATTTAGAGTTTTAAAAGGTGTTTGTACTTGTTTCATTCAATTAATATAATAGTTTGTTTAGCTGCATGTGTTATATTCTATGATCAATGTATCAAAAAGTGTGTTTTCAATCAAAAGAGGAAACTTGCTAACCAGAAATGATGAGAGGAACTTTCTATTTTTTATTTCAACAATTAATATCAATAGGAAATACAATTCAAATTGAAGGACTCTATTGTTTATTAAATTGAATGAATTCATGATACAGATCGTTCATGGACTCTTTCTCATAATGAATATAATTATTAAGAAACAAACAAAAATTAATTTCAATGTTATTGCATGAAAAATAGTACCCGTACCGGCAACAACAAGAGCAGCCTAATTAACGTGCTGTGATTTGAAAGTCTAATTCTTTAGGAATTAAAATAGTTGACTTTTGTACGAAATTCAAACCATGATGAATGACTCCTTTGGATGAAAGATTTAAATAGATTTAGAGTTTTAAAAGGTGTTTGTACTTGTTTCATTCAATTAATATAATAGGTCGTTTAGCCACATGTGTTATATTTTATGATCAATGTATCAAAAAGTGTGTTTTCAAATCAAAAGAGAAGACTGGCTAACCAGAAAAGATGGGAGGAACTCTCTATTTTTGAATTCAACAATTAATATCAATAGGAAATACAATTCAAAATCAAGGACTCCATTGTTTTTAAAATTGAATGAATTCATGTTACAGATCGTTCATGGACTCTTTTTCATAATGAATATAATTATTAAGAAAGAAACAAAAGTTAATTTCAAGGTTATTGCATGAAAAATAGTCCCGACAACAACAAGAATTGTCTAATTAACGTGTGGTGATTAGAAAGTCTCATTATTTAGGAATTAAACCAGTTAACATTTGTACGAAATGCAAACCATGTTGAATGACTCCTTTGGCTGATGGATTGAAATAGATTTAGAGTTTTAATGGTCTTTATACTAGTTTCATTCAATTAACATACTAGTTTGCTTAGCCGCATGTGTTGTATTCCATGATCAATGTATCAAAAAGTGTGTTTGGAATCAAAAGAGGAGGCTTGATACCCAGAAAAGATGGGAGGAACTCTCTATTTTTGAATTCAATAATTAATATCAATAGGAAATACAATTCAAAATCAATGACTCCATTGTTTTTTAAATTGAATGAATTCATGATACAGATCGTTCATGGACTCTTTTTCATAATGAATATAATTATTAAGAAAGAAACAAAAGTGAATTTCAAGGTTATTGCATGAAAAATAGTCCCGGCAGCAACAAGAGTAGCCTAATTAACGTGTGGTGATTAGAAAGTCTCATTATTTAGGAATTAAACCAGTAGACTTTTGTACGAAATGCAAACCATGAAGAATGACTCCTTTGGCTGATGGATTTAAATAGATTTAGAATTTTAAAGGTGTTTGTACTTGTTTCATTCATTTAATATAATAGTTTGTTTAGCCGTATGTGTTATATTCTATGATCAATGTATCAAAAAGTGTGTTTTGAATCAAAAGAGGAGACTTGCTAACTAGAAATGATGAGAGGAACTTTCTATTTTTGATTTCAACAATTAATATCAATAGGAAATACAATTCAAATTCAAGGACTCTATTGTTTATTAAATTGAATGAATTCATGATACAGAACGTTCATGGACTCTTTCTCATAATGAATATAATTATTAAGAAAGAAACAAAAATTAATTTCAAGGTTATTGCATGAAAAATAGTACCGGCAACAATAAGAGCAGCCTGATTAACGTGCTGTGATTTGAAAGTCTGATTATTTAGGAATTAAAATAGTTGACTTTTGTACAAAAATCAAACCATGATGAATGACTCCTTTAGCTGACAGATTTAAATAGATTGAGTTTTAAAGGTGTTTGTACTTGTTTCATTCAATTAATTTATAATAGGTCATGTAGCCGCCGCATGTGTTATATTTTTATGATCAATGTATCAAAAAGTGTGTTTTCAATCAAAAGAGAAGACTTGCTAACCAGAAAAGATGGGAGGAACTCTCTATTTTTGAATTCAACAATTAATATCAATAGGAAATACAATTCAAATTCAAGGACTCTATTGTTTATTAAATTGAATGAATTCATGATACAGATCGTTCATGGACTCTTTTTCATAATGAATATAGTTATTAAGAAAGAAACAAAAATTAATTTCATGGTTATTGCATGAAAAATAGTACTGGCACCAACAAGAGCAGCCTAATTAACGTGTGGTGATTAGAAAGTCTCATTATTTAGGAATTAAACCGGTAGACTTTTGTACGAAATGCAAACCATGAAGAATGACTCCTTTGGCTGATGGATTTAATTAGATTTAGAGTTTTAAAGGTGTTTGTACTTGTTTCATTCAATTAATATAATAGGTCGTTTAGCCGCATGTGTTATATATTCTATGATCAATGTATCAAAAAGTGTATTTTGAGTCAAAAGAGGAGACTTGCTAACCAGAAATGATGAGAGGAACTTTCTGTTTTTGATTTCAACAATTAATATTAATAGGAAATACAATTCAAATTCAAGGACTCTATTGTTTATTAAATTGAATGAATTCATGTTACAGATCGTTCATGGACTCTTTTTCATAATGAATATAATTATTAAGAAAGAAAGAAAAGTTAATTTCAAGGTTATTGCATGAAAAATAGTCCCGGCAGCAACAAGAGTAGCCTAATTAACGTGTGGTGATTAGAAAGTCTCATTATTTAAGAATTAAACCAGTAGACTTTTGTACGAAATGCAAACCATGAAGAATGACTCCTTTGGCTGATGGATTTAATTAGATTTAGAGTTTTAAAGGTGTTTGTACTTGTTTCATTCAATTAATATAATAAGTCGTTTAGCCGCATGTGTTATATTTTATGATCAATATATCAAAAAGTGTGTTTTGAATCAAAAGAGGAGACTTGCTAACCAGAAATGATGAGAGGAACTTTCTATTTTTGATTTCAACAATTAATATCAATAGGAAATACAATTCAAATTCAAGGACTCTATTGTCTATTAAATTGAATGAATTAATGTTACAGATCGTTCATGGACTCTTTTTCATAATGAATATAATTATTAAGAAAGAAACAAAAGTTAATTTCAAGGTTATTGCATGAAAAATAGTCCCGACAGCAACAAGAGCAGCCAAATTCACGTGTGGTAATTAGAAAGTCTCATTATTTAGGAATTAAACCAGTAGACTTTTGTACGAAATGCAAACCATGAAGAATGACTCCTTTGGCTGATGGATTTAAATAGATTTAGTGTTTTAAAAGTGTTTGTACTTGTTTCATTCATCTAATATAATTGTTTGTTGAGCCGCATGTGTTATATTCTATGATCAATGTATCAAAAAGTGTGTTTTTTGAATCAAAAGAGGATACTTGCTAACCAGAAATGATGAGAGGAACTTTCTGTTTTTGATTTCAACAATTAATATCAATAGGAAATACAATTCAAATTCAAGGACTCCATTGTTTTTTAAATTGAATGAATTCATGTTACAGATCGTTCATGGTCTCTTTTTCATAATGAATATAATTATTAAGAAAGAAACAAAAGTTAATTTCCAGGTTATTGCATGAAAAATAGTCCCGACAACAACAAGAGCAGCCTAATTCACGTGTGGTGATTAGAAAGTCTCATTATTTAGGAATTAAAACAGTAGACTTTTGTACGAAATGCAAACCATGATGAATGACTCCTTTGGCTGACGGATTAAAATAGATTTAGAGTTTTAAAGGTGTTTGTACTTGTTTCATTCAAATAATATAATAGGTCGTTTACCCGCATGTGTTATATTCTATGATCAATGTATCAAAAAGTGTGTTTTGAATCAAAAGAGGAGACTTGCTAACCAGAAATGATGAGAGGAACTTTCTATTTTTGATTGATTCAACAATTAATATCAATAGGAAATACAATTCAAATTCAAGGACTCTATTGTTTATTAAATTGAATGAATTAATGTTACAGATCGTTCATGGACTATTTTTCATAACGAATATAATTATTAAGATAGAAATAAAAGTTAATTTCAAGGTTATTGCATGAAAAATAATTCCGGCAGCAACAATAGTAGCCTAATTAACGTGTGGTGATTAGAAAGTCTCATTATTTAGGAATTAAACCAGTAGAATTTTGTACGAAATGCAAACCATGATGAATGACTCCTTTGGCTGATGGATTTAAATAGATTTAGAGTTTTAAAGTGTGTTTGTACTTGTTTCATTCAATTAATATAATAGTTTGTTTTTAGCTGCATGTGTGTTATATTCTATGATCAATGTATCAAAATGTGTGTTTTGAATCAAAAGAGGAGACTTGCTAACCAGAAATGATGAGAGGAACTTTCTATTTTTGATTTCAACAATTAATATCAATAGGAAATACAATTCAAATTGAAGGACTCTATTGTTTATTAAATTGAATGAATTCATGATACAGATCGTTCATACACTCTTTCTCATAATGAATATAATTATTAAGAAAGAAACAAATGTTAATTTCAAGGTTATTGCATGAAAAATAGTCCCGCAACAACAAGAATAGTCTAATTAACGTGTGGTGATTAGAAAGTCTCATTATTTAGGAATTAAACCAGTTAACATTTGTACGAAATGCAAACCATGTTGAATGACTCATTTGGCTGATGGATTGAAATAGATTTAGTGTTTTAATGGTCTTTATACTTGTTTCATTCAATTAACATACTAGTTTGCTTAGCCGCATGTGTTGTATTCCATGATCAATGTATCAAAAAGTGTGTTTGAAATCAAAAGAGGAGGCTTGATACCCAGAAAAGATGGGAGGAACTCTCTATTTTTGAATTGAATAATTAATATCAAGAGGAAATACAATTCAAAATCAAGGACTCCATTGTTTTTTAAATTGAATGAATTCATGTTACAGATCGTTCATGGTCTCTTTTTCATAATGAATATAATTATTAAGAAAGAAACAAAAGTGAATTTCAAGGTTATTGCGTGAAAAATAGTACCGGCAACAACAAGAGTAGACAAATTAACGTCTGGTGATTAGAAAGTCTCATTATTTAGGAATTAAACCAGTAGACTTTTGTACGAAATACAAACCATGAAGAATGACTCCTTTGGCTGATGGATTTCAATAGATTTAGAGTTTTAAAGGTGTTTGTACTTGTTTCATTCAATTAATATAATAGGTCGTTTAGCCGCATGTGTTATATTCTATGATCAATGTATCAAGAAGTGTGTTTTGAATGAAAAGAGGAGACTTGCTAACCAGAAATGATGAGAGAAACTTTCTATTTTTGATTTCAATAATTAATATCAATAGGAAATACAATTCAAATTCAAGGACTCTATTGTCCATTAAATTGAATGAATTCATGATACAGATCGTTCATGGACTCTTTTTCATAATGAATATAATTATTAAGAAAGAAACAAAAGTGAATTTCAAGGTTATTGCATGAAAAATAGTCCCGGCAACAACAAGAGCAGCCTAATTAACGTGTGGTGATTAGAAAGTCTCATTATTTAGGAATTAAACCAGTAGATTTTGTACGAAATGCAAATCATGAAGAATGACTCCTTTGGCTGATGGATTTAAATAGATTTAGAGTTTTTTATGGTCTTTATACTTGTTTCATTCAATTAACATACTAGTTTGCTTAGCCGCATGTGTTGTATTCCATGATCAATGTATCAATAAGTGTGTTTGGAATCAAAAGAGGAGGCTTGATACCCAGAAAAGATGGGAGGAACTCTCTATTTTTGAATTCAATAATTAATATGAATAGGAAATACAATTCAAAATCAAGGACTCCATTGTTTTTTAAGTTGAATGAATTCATGTTACAGATCGTTCATGGACTCTTTTTCATAATGAATATAATTATTAAGAAAAGAAACAAAAGTGAATTTCAAGGTTATTGCATGAAAAATAGTACCGGCAACAACAAGAGCAGCCTAATTAACGTGTGGTGATTAGAAAGTCTCATTATTTAGGAATTAAACCAGTAGACTTTTGTACGAAGTGCAAACCATGAAGAATGACTCCTTTGGCTGATGGATTTAAATAGATTTAGAGTTTTAAAGGTGTTTTACTTGTTTCATTCAATTAATATAATAGGTCGTTTAGCCGTATGTGTTATATTCTATGATCAATGTATCAAGAAGTGTGTTTTGAATGAAAAGAGGAGACTTGCTAACCAGAAATGATGAGAGAAACTTTCTATTTTTGATTTCAATAATTAATATCAATAGGAAATACAATTCAAATTCAAGGACTCTATTGTCCATTAAATTGAATGAATTCATGATACAGATCGTTCATGGACTCTTTTTCATAATGAATATAATTATTAAGAAAGAAACAAAAGTGAATTTCAAGGTTATTGCATGAAAAATAGTCCCGGCAACAACAAGAGCAGCCTAATTAACGTGTGGTGATTAGAAAGTCTCATTATTTAGGAATTAAACCAGTAGACTTTTGTACGAAATGCAAACCATGAAGAATGACTCCTTTGGCTGATGGAGTTAAATAGATTTAGAGTTTTAAAGGTGTTTTACTTGTTTCATTCAATTAATATAATAGGTCATTTAGCCGCATGTGTTATGTTCTATGATCAATGTATCAAGAAGTGTGTTTTGAATGAAAAGAGGAGACTTGCTAACCAGAAATGATGAGAGAAAACTTTCTATTTTTGATTTCAATAATTAATATCAATAGGAAATACAATTCAAATTCATGGACTCTATTGTTTATTAAATTGAATGAATTCATGATACAGATCGTTCATGGACTCTTTTTCATAATGAATATAATTATTAAGAAAGAAACAAAAGTGAATTTCAAGGTTATTGCATGAAAAATATTCCCGGCAACAACAAGAGCAGCCTAGTTAACGTGTGGTGATTAGAAAGTCTCATTATTTAGGAATTAAACCAGTAGACTTTTGTACGAAATGCAAACCATGAAGAATGACTCCTTTGGCTGATGGATTTAAATAGATTTAGAGTTTTAAAGGTGTTTTACTTGTTTCATTCAATTAACATACTAGTTTGCTTAGCCGCATGTGTTGTATTCCATGATCAATGTATCAATAAGTGTGTTTGGAATCAAAAGAAGAGGCTTGATACCTAGAAAAGATGGGAGGAACTCTCTATTTTTGAATTCAATAATTAATATGAATAGGAAATACAATTCAAAATCAAGGACTCCATTGTTTTTTAAGTTGAATGAATTCATGTTACAGATCGTTCATGGACTCTTTTTCATAATGAATATAATTATTAAGAAAGAAACAAAAAAAGTGAATTTCAAGGTTATTGCATGAAAAATAGTACCGGCAACAACAAGAGCAGCCTAATTAACGTGTGGTGATTAGAAAGTCTCATTATTTAGGAATTAAACCAGTAGACTTTTGTACGAAGTGCAAACCATGAAGAATGACTCCTTTGGCTGATGGATTTAAATAGATTTAGAGTTTTAAAGGTGTTTTACTTGTTTCATTCAATTAATATAATAGGTCGTTTAGCCGTATGTGTTATATTCTATGATCAATGTATCAAGAAGTGTGTTTTGAATGAAAAGAGGAGACTTGCTAACCAGAAATAATGAGAGAAACTTTCTATTTTTGATTTCAATAATTAATATCAATAGGAAATACAATTCAAATTCAAGGACTCTATTGTCCATTAAATTGAATGAATTCATGATACAGATCGTTCATGGACTCTTTTTCATAATGAATATAATTATTAAGAAAGAAACAAAAGTGAATTTCAAGGTTATTGCATGAAAAATAGTCCCGGCAACAACAAGAGCAGCCTAATTAACGTGTGGTGATTAGAAAGTCTCATTATTTAGGAATTAAACCAGTAGACTTTTGTACGAAATGCAAACCATGAAGAATGACTCCTTTGGCTGATGGATTTAAATAGATTTAGAGTTTTAAAGGTGTTTTACTTGTTTCATTCAATTATTATAATAGGTCGTTTAGCCGCATGTGTTATATTCTATGATCAATGTATCAAGAAGTGTGTTTTGAATGAAAAGAGGAGACTTGCTAACCAGAAATGATGAGAGAAACTTTCTATTTTTGATTTCAATAATTAATATCAATAGGAAATACAATTCAAATTCAAGGACTCTATTGTCCATTAAATTGAATGAATTCATGATACAGATCGTTCATGGACTCTTTTTCATAATGAATATAATTATTAAGAAAGAAACAAAAGTGAATTTCAAGGTTATTGCATGAAAAATAGTCCCGGCAACAACAAGAGCAGCCTAATTAACGTGTGGTGATTAGAAAGTCTCATTATTTAGGAATTAAACCAGTAGACTTTTGTACGAAATGCAAACCATGAAGAATGACTCCTTTGGCTGATGGATTTAAATAGATTTAGAGTTTTAAAGGTGTTTTACTTGTTTCATTCAATTAATATAATAGGTCATTTAGCCGCATGTGTTATGTTCTATGATCAATGTATCAAGAAGTGTGTTTTGAATGAAAAGAGGAGACTTGCTAACCAGAAATGATGAGAGAAACTTTCTATTTTTGATTTCAATAATTAATATCAATAGGAAATACAATTCAAATTCATGGACTCTATTGTTTATTAAATTGAATGAATTCATGATACAGATCGTTCATGGACTCTTTTTCATAATGAATATAATTATTAAGAAAGAAACAAAAGTGAATTTCAAGGTTATTGCATGAAAAATATTCCCGGCAACAACAAGAGCAGCCTAGTTAACGTGTGGTGATTAGAAAGTCTCATTATTTAGGAATTAAACCAGTAGACTTTTGTACGAAATGCAAACCATGAAGAATGACTCCTTTGGCTGATGGATTTAAATAGATTTAGAGTTTTAATGGTCTTTATACTTGTTTCATTCAATTAACATACTAGTTTGCTTAGCCGCATGTGTTGTATTCCATGATCAATGTATCAATAAGTGTGTTTGGAATCAAAAGAAGAGGCTTGATACCTAGAAAAGATGGGAGGAACTCTCTATTTTTGAATTCAATAATTAATATGAATAGGAAATACAATTCAAAATCAAGGACTCCATTGTTTTTTAAGTTGAATGAATTCATGTTACAGATCGTTCATGGACTCTTTTTCATAATGAATATAATTATTAAGAAAGAAACAAAAGTGAATTTCAAGGTTATTGCATGAAAAATAGTACCGGCAACAACAAGAGCAGCCTAATTAACGTGTGGTGATTAGAAAGTCTCATTATTTAGGAATTAAACCAGTAGACTTTTGTACGAACTGCAAACCATGAAGAATGACTCCTTTGGCTGATGGATTTAAATAGATTTAGAGTTTTAAAGGTGTTTTACTTGTTTCATTCAATTAATATAATAGGTCATTTAGCCGTATGTGTTATATTTTATGATCAATGTATCAAGAAGTGTGTTTTGAATGAAAAGAGGAGACTTGCTAACCAGAAATGATGAGAGAAACTTTCTATTTTTGATTTCAATAATTAATATCAATAGGAAATACAATTCAAATTCAAGGACTCTATTGTCCATTAAATTGAATGAATTCATGATACAGATCGTTCATGGACTCTTTTTCATAATGAATATAATTGTTAAGAAAGAAACAAAAGTGAATTTCAAGGTTATTGCATGAAAAATAGTCCCGGCAACAACAAGAGCAGCCTAATTAACGTGTGGTGATTAGAAAGTCTCATTATTTAGGAATTAAAACCAGTAGACTTTTGTACGAAATGCAAACCATGAAGAATGACTCCTTTTGGCTGATGGATTTTTAAATAGATTTAGAGTTTTAAAGGTGTTTTACTTGTTTCATTCAATTATTATAATATGTCGTTTAGCCGCATGTGTTATATTCTATGATCAATGTATCAAGAAGTGTGTTTTGAATGAAAAGAGGAGACTTGCTAACCAGAAATGATGAGAGAAACTTTCTATTTTTGATTTCAATAATTAATATCAATAGGAAATACAATTCAAATTCATGGACTCTATTGTTTATTAAATTGAATGAATTCATGATACAGATCGTTCATGGACTCTTTTTCATAATGAATATAATTATTAAGAAAGAAACAAAAGTGAATTTCAAGGTTATTGCATGAAAAATAGTCCCGGCAGCAACAGGAGCAGCCTAATTCACGTGTGGTGATTAGAAAGTCTCATTATTTAGGAATTAAACCAGTAGACTTTTGTACGAAATGCAAACCATGATGAATGACTCCTTTGGCTGATGGATTTAAATAGATTTAAAGTTTTAAAGGTGTTTGTACTTGTTTCATTCAATTAACATACTAGTTTGCTTAGCCGCATGTGTTGTAATCCATGATCAATGTATCAATAAGTGTGTTTGGAATCAAAAGAGGAGGCTTGATACCCAGAAAAGATCGGAGGAACTCTCTATTTTTGAATTCAATAATTAATATAAATAGGAAATACAATTCAAAATCAAGGACTCCATTGTTTTTTAAATTGAATGAATTCATGTTACAGATCGTTCATGGACTCTTTTTCATAATGAATATAATTATTAAGAAAGAAACAAAAGTGAATTTCAAGGTTATTGCGTGAAAAATAGTATTGGCAACAACAAGAGCGGACAAATTAATGTCTGGTGATTGAAAGTCTCATTATTTAGGAATTAAACCAGTAGACTTTTGCACGAAATACAAACCATGAAGAATGACTCCTTTGGCTGATGGATTTCAATAGATTTAGAGTTTTAAAGGTGTTTGTACTTGTTTTATTCAATTAATATAATAGGTCGTTTAGCCGCATGTGTTATATTCTATGATCAATGTATCAAAAAGTGTGTTTTGAATGAGAAGAGGAGACTTGCTAACCAGAAATGAGGAGAGGAACTTTCTGTTTTTGATTTCAACAATTAATATCAATAGGAAATACAATTCAAATTCAAGGACTCTATTGTTTATTAAATTGAATGAATTAGTGTTACAGATCGTTCATGGACTCTTTTTCATAATGAATATAATTATTAAGAAAGAAATAAAAGTTAATTTCAAGGTTATTGCATGAAAAATAGTCCCGGCAGAAACAAGAGTAGCCTAATTAACGTGTGGTGATTAGAAAGTCTCATTATTTAGGAATTAAACCAGTAGACTTTTGTACGAAATGCAAACCATGATGAATGACTCCGTTGGCTGATGGATTTAAATAGATTTAGAGTTTTAAAAGTGTTTGTACTTGTTTCATTCAATTAATATAATAGGTCGTTTAGCCGCATGTGTTATATTCTATGATCAATGTATCAAAAAGTGTGTTTTAAATCAAAAGAGGAGACTTGCTAACTAGAAATGATGAGAGGAACTTTCTGTTTTTGATTTCAACAATTAATATCAATAGGAAATACAATTCAAATTCAAGGACTCTATTGTTTATTAAATTGAATGAATTAATGTTACGGATCGTTCATGGACTCTTTTTCATAATGAATATAATTATTAAGAAAGAAATAAAAGTTAATTTCAAGGTTATTGCATGAAAAATTGTCCCGGCAGCAACAAGAGTAGCCCAATTAACATGTGGTGATTAGAAAGTCTCATTATTTAGGAATTAAACCAGTAGACTTTTGTACGAAATTCAAACCATGATGAATGACTCCTTTGGCTGATGCATTTAAATTGATTTAGAGTTTTAAAAGTGTTTGTACTTGTTTCATTCAATTAATATAATAGTTTGTTTAGCCGCATGTGTTATATTCTATGATCAATGTATCAAAAAGTGTGTTTTGAATCAAAAGAGGAGACTTGCTTACCAGAAATGATGAGAGGAACTTTCTGTTTTTGATTTCAACAATTAATATCAATAGGAAATACAATTCAAATTCAAGGACTCCATTGTTTTTTAAATTGAATGAATTCATGTTACAGATCGTTCATGGACTCTTTTTCATAATAAATATAATTATTAACAAAGAAACAAAAGTTAATTTCAAGGTTATTGCATGAAAAATAGTCCCGGCAGCAACAACAGTAGCCCAATTAACATGTGGTGATTAGAAAGTTTCATTATTTAGGAATTAAACTAGTAGACTTTTGTACGAAATTCAAACCATGATGAATGACTCCTTTGGCTGATGCATTTAAATTGATTTACAGTTTTAAAAGTGTTTGTACTTGTTTCATTCAATTAATATAATAGTTTGTTTAGCCGCATGTGTTATATTCTATGATCAATGTATCAAAAAGTGTGTTTTGAATCAAAAGAGGAGACTTGCTTACCAGAAATGATGAGAGGAACTTTCTGTTTTTGATTTCAACAATTAATATCAATAGGAAATACAATTCAAATTCAAGGACTCCATTGTTTTTTAAATTGAATGAATTCATGTTACAGATCGTTCATGGACTCTTTTTCATAATAAATATAATTATTATCAAAGAAACAAAAGTTAATTTGAAGGTCATTGCATGAAAAATAGTCCCGGCAGCAACAGGAGCAGCCTAATTCACATGTGGTGATTAGAAAGTCTCATTATTTAGGAATTAAACCAGTTAACATTTGTACGAAATGCAAACCATGTTGAATGACTCCTTTGGCTGATGGATTGAAATAGATTTAGAGTTTGAATGGTCTTTATGCTCGTTTCATTCAATTAACATACTAGTTTGCTTAGCCGCATGTGTTTGATTTCAACAATTAATATCAATAGGAAATACAATTCAAATTCAAGGACTCTATTGTCTATTAAATTGAATGAATTCATGATACAGATCGTTCAGGGACTCTTTTACATAATGAATATAATTATTAAGAAAGAAACAAATGTTAATTTCAAGGTTATTTAATGAAAAATAGTACCGGCAACAACAAGAGCAGCCTAATTAACGTGTGGTGATTAGAAAGTCTCATTATTTAGGAATTAAACCAGTAGACTTTTGTACGAAATATAAACCATGATGAATGACTCCTTTGGCTGATGGATTTAAATAGATTTAGAGTTTTAAAAGTGTTTGTACTTGTTTCATTCAAATAATATAATAGGTCGTTTACCCGCATGTGTTATATTCTATGATCAATGTATCAAAAATTGTGTTTTGAATCAAAAGAGGAGACTTGCTAACCAGAAATAATGAGAGGAACTTTCTATTTTTGATTTCAACAATTAATATCAATAGGAAATACAATTCAAATTCAAGGACTCTATTGTCTATTAAATTGAATGAATTCATGATACAGATCGTTCATGGACTCTTTTACATAATGAATATAATTATTAAGAAAGAAACAAATGTTAATTTCATGGTTATTTAATGAAAAATAGTACCGGCAACAACAAGAGCAGCCTAATTAACGTGTGGTGATTAGAAAGTCTCATTATTTAGGAATTAAACCAGTAGACTTTTGTACGAAATGCAAACCATGATGAATGACTCCTTTGGCTGATGGATTTAAATAGATTTAGAGTTTTAAAAGTGTTTGTACTTGTTTCATTCAAATAATATAATAGGTCGTTTAGCCGCATGTGTTATATTCTATGATCAATGTATCAAAAAGTGTGTTTTGAATCAAAAGAGGAGACTTGCTAACCAGAAATAATGAGAGGAACTTTCTATTTTTGATTTCAACAATTAATATCAATAGGAAATACAATTCAAAATTCAAGGACTCTATTGTCTATTAAATTGAATGAATTCATGATACAGATCGTTCATGGACTCTTTTACATAATGAATATAATTATTAAGAAAGAAACAAATGTTAATTTCAAGGTTATTTAATGAAAAATAGTACCGGCAACAACAAGAGCAGCCTAATTAACGTGTGGTGATTAGAAAGTCTCATTATTTAGGAAGTAAACCAGTAGACTTTTGTACGAAATGCAAACCATGATGAATGACTCCTTTGGCTGATGGATTTAAATAGATTTAGAGTTTTAAAAGTGTTTGTACTTGTTTCATTCAATTAATATAATCGGTCATTTAGCCACATGTGTTATATTCTATGATCAATGTATCAAAAAGTGTGTTTTCAATCAAAAGAGAAGACTTGCTAACCAGAAAAGATGGGAGGAACTCGCTATTTTTGAATTCAACAATTAATATCAATAGGAAATACAATTCAAAATCAAGGACTCCATTGTTTTTAAAATTGAATGAATTCATGTTATAGATCATTCATGGACTCTTTTTCATAATGAATATAATTATTAAGAAAGAAACAAAAGTTAATTTCAAGGTTATTGCATCAAAAATAGTCCCGGCAACAACAAGAGTAGTCTAATTAACGTGTGGTGATTAGAAAGTCTCATTATTTAGGAATTAAACCAGTTAACATTTGTACGAAATGCAAACCATGTTGAATGACTCCTTTGGCTGATGGATTGAAATAGATTTAGAGTTCTAATGGTCTTTATACTTGTTTCATTCAATTAACATACTAGTTTGCTTAGCTGCATGTGTTATATTCCATGATCAATGTATCAAAAAGTGTGTTTGGAATCAAAAGAGGAGGCTTGATACCTAGAAAAGATGGGAGGAACTCTCTATTTTTGGATTCAATAATTAATATCAATAGGAAATACAATTCGAAATCAAGGACTCCATTGTTTTTTAAATTGAATGAATTCATGTTACAGATCGTTCATGGACTCTTTTTCATAATGAATATAATTATTAAGAAAGAAACAAAAGTGAATTTCAAGGTTATTGCATGAAAAATAGTCCCGGCAGCAACAAGAGCAGCCTAATTAACGTGTGGTGATTAGAAAGTCTCATTATTTAGGAATTAAACCAGTTGACTTTTGTACGAAATTCAAACCATGATGAATGACTCCTTTGGCTGATGGATTTAAATAGATTTAGAGTTTTAAAAGTGTTTGTACTTGTTTCATTCAAATAATATAATAGGTCGTTTACCCGCATGTGTTATATTCTATGATCAATGTATCAAAAATTGTGTTTTGAATCAAAAGAGGAGACTTGCTAACCAGAAATAATGAGAGGAACTTTCTATTTTTGATTTCAACAATTAATATCAATAGGAAATACAATTCAAATTCAAGGACTCTATTGTCTATTAAATTGAATGAATTCATGATACAGATCGTTCATGGACTCTTTTACATAATGAATATAATTATTAAGAAAGAAACAAATGTTAATTTCATGGTTATTTAATGAAAAATAGTACCCAGGCAACAACAAGAGCAGCCTAATTAACGTGTGGTGATTAGAAAGTCTCATTATTTAGGAATTAAACCAGTAGACTTTTGTACGAAATGCAAACCATGATGAATGACTCCTTTGGCTGATGGATTTAAATAGATTTAGAGTTTTAAAAGTGTTTGTACTTGTTTCATTCAAATAATATAATAGGTCGTTTAGCCGCATGTGTTATATTCTATGATCAATGTATCAAAAAGTGTGTTTTGAATCAAAAGAGGAGACTTGCTAACCAGAAATAATGAGAGGAACTTTCTATTTTTGATTTCAACAATTAATATCAATAGGAAATACAATTCAAATTCAAGGACTCTATTGTCTATTAAATTGAATGAATTCATGATACAGATCGTTCATGGACTCTTTTACATAATGAATATAATTATTAAGAAAGAAACAAATGTTAATTTCAAGGTTATTTAATGAAAAATAGTACCGGCAACAACAAGAGCAGCCTAATTAACGTGTGGTGATTAGAAAGTCTCATTATTTAGGAAGTAAACCAGTAGACTTTTGTACGAAATGCAAACCATGATGAATGACTCCTTTGGCTGATGGATTTAAATAGATTTAGAGTTTTAAAAGTGTTTGTACTTGTTTCATTCAATTAATATAATCGGTCATTTAGCCACATGTGTTATATTCTATGATCAATGTATCAAAAAGTGTGTTTTCAATCAAAAGAGAAGACTTGCTAACCAGAAAAGATGGGAGGAACTCGCTATTTTTGAATTCAACAATTAATATCAATAGGAAATACAATTCAAAATCAAGGACTCCATTGTTTTTAAAATTGAATGAATTCATGTTATAGATCATTCATGGACTCTTTTTCATAATGAATAATAATTATTAAGAAAGAAAGAAACAAAAGTTAATTTCAAGGTTATTGCATCAAAAAATAGTCCCGGCAACAACAAGAGTAGTCTAATTAACGTGTGGTGATTAGAAAAGTCTCATTATTTAGGAATTAAACCAGTTAACATTTGTACGAAATGCAAACCATGTTGAATGACTCCTTTGGCTGATGGATTGAAATAGATTTAGAGTTCTAATGGTCTTTTTATACTTGTTTCATTCAATTAACATACTAGTTTGCTTAGCTGCATGTGTTATATTCCATGATCAATGTATCAAAAAAGTGTGTTTGGAATCAAAAGAGGAGGCTTGATACCTAGAAAAGATGGGAGGAACTCTCTATTTTTGGATTCAATAATTAATATCAATAGGAAATACAATTCGAAATCAAGGACTCCATTGTTTTTTAAATTGAATGAATTCATGTTACAGATCGTTCATGGACTCTTTTTCATAATGAATATAATTATTAAGAAAGAAACAAAAGTGAATTTCAAGGTTATTGCATGAAAAATAGTCCCGGCAGCAACAAGAGCAGCCTAATTAACGTGTGGTGATTAGAAAGTCTCATTATTTAGGAATTAAACCAGTTGACTTTTGTACGAAATTCAAACCATGATGAATGACTCCTTTGGCTGATGGATTTAAATAGATTTAGAGTTTTAAAAGTGTTTGTACTTGTTTTATTCAATTAATATAATAGGTCGTTTAGCCGCATGTGTTATATTCTATGATCAATGTATCAAAAAGTGTGTTTTGAATCAAAAGAGGAGACTTGCTAACCAGAAATGATGAGAGGAACTTTCTGTTTTTGATTTCAACAATTAATATCAATAGGAAATACAATTCAAATTCAAGGACTCTATTGTTTATTAAATTGAATGAATTAATGTTACTGATCGTTCATGGACTCTTTTTCATAATGAATATAATTATTAAGAAAGAAAAAAAAAAGTTAATTTCAAGGTTATTGCATGAAAAATAGTACCGGCAACAACAAGAGCAGCCTAATTAACGTGTGGTGATTAGAAAGTCTCATTATTTAGGAATTAAACTAGTTGACTTTTGTACGAAATGCAAACCATGAAGAATGACTCCTTTGGCTGATGGATTTAAATAGATTTAGAGTTTTAAAAAAGTGTTTTTACTTGTTTCATTCAATTAATATAATAGGTCGTTTAGCCGCATGTGTTATATTCTATGATCAATTTATCAAAAAGTGTGTTTTGAATCAAAAGAGGAGACTTGCTAACCCGAAATGATGAGAGGAACTTTCTATTTTTGACTTCAACAATTAAAATCAATAGGAATTACAATTCAAATTCAAGGACTGTATTGTTTATTAAATTGAATGAATTCATGATAAAGATCGTTCATGGACTCTTTTTCCTAATGAATATAATTATTAAGAAAGAAACAAAAATTAATTTCAAGGTTATTGCATGAAAAATAGTCCTCGCAACAACAAGAGCAACCTAATTAACGTGTGGTGATTAGAAAGTCTCATTATTTAGGAATTAAAAACCAGTAGACTTTTGTACGAAATGCAAACCATGATGAATGACTCTTTTGGCTGATGGATTTAAATAGATTTAGAGTTTTAAAGGTGTTTGTACTTGTTTCATTCAAATAATATAATAGGTCGTTTACCCGCATGTGTTATATACTATGATCAATGTATCAAAAAGTGTGTTTTGAATCAAAAGAGGAGACTTGCTAACCAGAAATGATGAGAAGAACTATCTGTTTTTGATTTCAACAATTAATATCAATAGGAAATACAATTCAAATTCAAGGACTCCATTGTTTTTTAAATTGAATGAATTCATGTTACAGATCGTTCATGGACTCTTTTTCATAATAAATATAATTATTAACAAAGAAACAAAAGTTAATTTCAAGGTTATTGCATGAAAAATAGTCCCGGTAGCAACAAGAGCAGCCTAATTCACGTGTGGTGATAAGAAAGTCTCATTATTTAGGAATTAAACCAGTTAACATTTGTACGAAATGCAAACCATGTTGAATGACTCCTTTGGCTGATGGATTGAAATAGATTTAGAGTTTGAATGGTCTTTATGCTCGTTTCATTCAATTAACATACTAGTTTGCTTAGCCGCATGTGTTTTATTCCATGATCAATGTATCAAAAAGTGTGTTTGGAATCAAAAGAGGAGGCTTGATACCCAGAAAAGATGGGAGGAACTCTCTATTTTTGAATTGAATAAATTAATATCAATAGGAGGAAATACAATTAAAAATCAAGGACTCCATTGATTAGAAAGTCTCATTATTTAGGAATTAAACCAGTAGACTTTTGTACGAAATGTAAACCATGAAGAATGACTCCTTTTGGCTGATGAATTTAAATAGATTTAGAGTTTTAAAGGTGTTTGTACTTGTTTCATTCAAATAATATAATAGGTCGTTTACCCGCATTTGTTATATTCAACAATCAATGTATCAAAAAGTGTGTTTTGAATCAAAAGAGGAGACTTGCTAACCAGAAATGATGAGAGGAACTTTCTGTTTTTGATTTGAACAATTAATATCAATAGGAAATACAATTCAAATTCAAGGAATCTATTGTTTTATTACATTGAATGAATTAATGTTACTGATCGTTCATGGACTCTTGTTCATAATGAATATAATTATTAAGAAAGAAAATAAAAGTTAATTTCAAGGTTATTGCAAGAAAAAATAGTCCCGGGCAGAAACAAGAGCAGCCTAATTTCACGTGTGGTGATTAGAAAGTCTCATTATTTAGGAATTAAACCAGTAGACTTTTGTACGAAATGCAAACCATGATGAATGACTCCTCTGGCTGATGGATTTAAATAGATTTAGAGTTTTAAAAGTGTTTGTACTTGTTTCATTCAATTAATATAATAGTTTTGTTTACCCCGCATGTGTTATATTCAATGATCAATGTATCAAAAAGTGTGTTTTGAATCAAAAGAGGACACTTGCTAACCAGATATGATGAGAGGAACTTTCTATTTTTGATTTCAACAATTAATATCAATAGGAAATACAATTCAAATTCAAGGACTCTATTGTCTATTAAATTGAATGAATTCATGATACAGATCGTTCATGGACTCTTTTTTACATAATGAATATATCTATTAAGAAAGAAACAAATGTTAATTTCAAGGTTATTTAATGAAAAATAGTACCGGCAACAACAAGAGCAGCCTAATTAACGTGTGGTGATTAGAAAGTCTAATTATTTAGGAATTAAACCAGTAGACTTTTGTACGAAATGCAAACCATTATGAATGACTCCTTTGGCTGATGGATTTAAATAGATTTAGAGTTTTAAAGGTGTTTGTACTTGTTTCATTCAATTAATATAATAGTTGGTTTAGCTGCATGTGTTATATTCTATGATCAATGTATCAAAAAGTGTGTTTTGAATCAAAAGAGGAGACTTGCTAACCAGAAATGATGAGAGGAACTTTCTGTTTTTGATTTCAACAATTAATATCAATAGGAAATACAATTCAAATTCAAGGACTCCATTGTTTTTTAAATTGAATGAATTCATGTTACAGATCGTTCATGGACTCTTTTTCATAATAAATATAATTATTAACAAAGAAACAAAAGTTAATTTCAAGGTTATTGCATGAAAAATAGTCCCGGCAGCAACAACAGTAGCCCAATTAACATGTGGTGATTAGAAAGTTTCATTATTTAGGAATTAAACTAGTAGACTTTTGTACGAAATTCAAACCATGATGAATGACTCCTTTGGCTGATGCATTTAAATTGATTTACAGTTTTAAAAGTGTTTGTACTTGTTTCATTCAATTAATATAATAGTTTGTTTAGCCTCATGTGTTATATTCTATGATCAATGTATCAAAAAGTGTGTTTTGAATCAAAAGAGGAGACTTGCTTACCAGAAATGATGATGAGAGGAACTTTCTGTTTTTTGATTTCAACAATTAATATCAATAGGAAATACAATTCAAATTCAAGGACACCATTGTTTTTTAAATTGAATGAATTCATGTTACAGATCGTTTCATGGACTCTTTTTCATAATAAATATAATTATTATCAAAGAAACAAAAGTTAATTTGAAGGTCATTGCATGAAAAATAGTCCCGGCAGCAGCAACAGGAGCAGCCTAATTCACATGTGGTGATTAGAGAAAGTCTCATTATTTAGGAATTAAACCAGTTAACATTTGTACGAAATGCAAACCATGTTGAATGACTCCTTTGGCTGATGGATTGAAATAGATTTAGAGTTTTTGAATGGTCTTTATGCTCGTTTCATTCAATTAAACATACTAGTTTGCTTAGCCGCATGTGTTTTTGATTTCAACAATTAATATCAATAGGAAATACAATTTCAAATTCAAGGACTCTATTGTCTATTTATTAAATTGAATGAATTCATGATACAGATCGTTCAGGGACTCTTTTACATAATGAATATAATTATTAAGAAAGAAACAAATGTTAATTTCAAGGTTATTTAATGAAAAATAGTACCGGCAACAACAAGAGCAGCCTAATTAACGTGTGGTGATTAGAAAGTCTCATTATTTAGGAATTAAACCAGTAGACTTTTGTACGAAATATAAACCATGATGAATGACTCCTTTGGCTGATGGATTTAAATAGATTTAGAGTTTTAAAAGTGTTTGTACTTGTTTCATTCAAATAATATAATAGGTCGTTTACCCGCATGTGTTATATTCTATGATCAATGTATCAAAAATTGTGTTTTGAATCAAAAGAGGAGACTTGCTAACCAGAAATAATGAGAGGAACTTTCTATTTTTGATTTCAACAATTAATATCAATAGGAAATACAATTCAAATTCAAGGACTCTATTGTCTATTAAATTGAATGAATTCATGATACAGATCGTTCATGGACTCTTTTACATAATGAATATAATTATTAAGAAAGAAACAAATGTTAATTTCATGGTTATTTAATGAAAAATAGTACCGGCAACAACAAGAGCAGCCTAATTAACGTGTGGTGATTAGAAAGTCTCATTATTTAGGAATTAAACCAGTAGACTTTTGTACGAAATGCAAACCATGATGAATGACTCCTTTGGCTGATGGATTTAAATAGATTTAGAGTTTTAAAAGTGTTTGTACTTGTTTCATTCAAATAATATAATAGGTCGTTTAGCCGCATGTGTTATATTCTATGATCAATGTATCAAAAAGTGTGTTTTGAATCAAAAGAGGAGACTTGCTAACCAGAAATAATGAGAGGAACTTTCTATTTTTGATTTCAACAATTAATATCAATAGGAAATACAATTCAAATTCAAGGACTCTATTGTCTATTAAATTGAATGAATTCATGATACAGATCGTTCATGGACTCTTTTACATAATGAATATAATTATTAAGAAAGAAACAAAATGTTAATTTCAAGGTTATTTAATGAAAAATAGTACCCACGGCAACAACAAGAGCAGCCTAATTAACGTGTGGTGATTAGAAAGTCTCATTATTTAGGAAGTAAACCAGTAGACTTTTGTACGAAATGCAAACCATGATGAATGACTCCTTTGGCTGATGGATTTAAATAGATTTAGAGTTTTAAAAGTGTTTGTACTTGTTTCATTCAATTAATATAATCGGTCATTTAGCCACATGTGTTATATTCTATGATCAATGTATCAAAAAGTGTGTTTTCAATCAAAAGAGAAGACTTGCTAACCAGAAAAGATGGGAGGAACTCGCTATTTTTGAATTCAACAATTAATATCAATAGGAAATACAATTCAAAATCAAGGACTCCATTGTTTTTAAAATTGAATGAATTCATGTTATAGATCATTCATGGACTCTTTTTCATAATGAATATAATTATTAAGAAAGAAACAAAAGTTAATTTCAAGGTTATTGCATCAAAAATAGTCCCGGCAACAACAAGAGTAGTCTAATTAACGTGTGGTGATTAGAAAGTCTCATTATTTAGGAATTAAACCAGTTAACATTTGTACGAAATGCAAACCATGTTGAATGACTCCTTTGGCTGATGGATTGAAATAGATTTAGAGTTCTAATGGTCTTTATACTTGTTTCATTCAATTAACATACTAGTTTGCTTAGCTGCATGTGTTATATTCCATGATCAATGTATCAAAAAGTGTGTTTGGAATCAAAAGAGGAGGCTTGATACCTAGAAAAGATGGGAGGAACTCTCTATTTTTGGATTCAATAATTAATATCAATAGGAAATACAATTCGAAATCAAGGACTCCATTGTGTTTTTTAAATTGAATGAATTCATGTTACAGATCGTTCATGGACTCTTTTTCATAATGAATATAATTATTAAGAAAGAAACAAAAGTGAATTTCAAGGTTATTGCATGAAAAATAGTCCCGGCAGCAACAAGAGCAGCCTAATTAACGTGTGGTGATTAGAAAGTCTCATTATTTAGGAATTAAACCAGTTGACTTTTGTACGAAATTCAAACCATGATGAATGACTCCTTTGGCTGATGGATTTAAATAGATTTAGAGTTTTAAAAGTGTTTGTACTTGTTTTATTCAATTAATATAATAGGTCGTTTAGCCGCATGTGTTATATTCTATGATCAATGTATCAAAAAGTGTGTTTTGAATCAAAAGAGGAGACTTGCTAACCAGAAATGATGAGAGGAACTTTCTGTTTTTGATTTCAACAATTAATATCAATAGGAAATACAATTCAAATTCAAGGACTCTATTGTTTATTAAATTGAATGAATTAATGTTACTGATCGTTCATGGACTCTTTTTCATAATGAATATAATTATTAAGAAAGAAACAAAAGTTAATTTCAAGGTTATTGCATGAAAAATAGTACCGGCAACAACAAGAGCAGCCTAATTAACGTGTGGTGATTAGAAAGTCTCATTATTTAGGAATTAAACTAGTTGACTTTTGTACGAAATGCAAACCATGAAGAATGACTCCTTTGGCTGATGGATTTAAATAGATTTAGAGTTTTAAAGGTGTTTTTACTTGTTTCATTCAATTAATATAATAGGTCGTTTAGCCGCATGTGTTATATTCTATGATCAATTTATCAAAAAGTGTGTTTTGAATCAAAAGAGGAGACTTGCTAACCCGAAATGATGAGAGGAACTTTCTATTTTTGACTTCAACAATTAAAATCAATAGGAATTACAATTCAAATTCAAGGACTGTATTGTTTATTAAATTGAATGAATTCATGATAAAGATCGTTCATGGACTCTTTTTCCTAATGAATATAATTATTAAGAAAGAAACAAAAATTAATTTCAAGGTTATTGCATGAAAAATAGTCCTCGCAACAACAAGAGCAACCTAATTAACGTGTGGTGATTAGAAAGTCTCATTATTTAGGAATTAAACCAGTAGACTTTTGTACGAAATGCAAACCATGATGAATGACTCCTTTGGCTGATGGATTTAAATAGATTTAGAGTTTTAAAGGTGTTTGTACTTGTTTCATTCAAATAATATAATAGGTCGTTTACCCGCATGTGTTATATACTATGATCAATGTATCAAAAAGTGTGTTTTGAATCAAAAGAGGAGACTTGCTAACCAGAAATGATGAGAAGAACTATCTGTTTTTGATTTCAACAATTAATATCAATAGGAAATACAATTCAAATTCAAGGACTCCATTGTTTTTTAAATTGAATGAATTCATGTTACAGATCGTTCATGGACTCTTTTTCATAATAAATATAATTATTAACAAAGAAACAAAAGTTAATTTCAAGGTTATTGCATGAAAAAATAGTCCCCCGGTGTAGCAACAAGAGCAGCCTAATTCACGTGTGGTGATAAGAAAGTCTCATTATTTAGGAATTAAACCAGTTAACATTTGTACGAAATGCAAACCATGTTGAATGACTCCTTTGGCTGATGGATTGAAATAGATTTAGAGTTTGAATGGTCTTTATGCTCGTTTCATTCAATTAACATACTAGTTTGCTTAGCCGCATGTGTTTTATTCCATGATCAATGTATCAAAAAGTGTGTTTGGAATCAAAAGAGGAGGCTTGATACCCAGAAAAGATGGGAGGAACTCTCTATTTTTGAATTGAATAATTAATATCAATAGGAAATACAATTAAAAATCAAGGACTCCATTGATTAGAAAGTCTCATTATTTAGGAATTAAACCAGTAGACTTTTGTACGAAATGTAAACCATGAAGAATGACTCCTTTGGCTGATGAATTTAAATAGATTTAGAGTTTTAAAGGTGTTTTGTACTTGTTTCATTCAAATAATATAATAGGTCGTTTACCCGCATTTGTTATATTCAACAATCAATGTATCAAAAAGTGTGTTTTGAATCAAAAGAGGAGACTTGCTAACCAGAAATGATGAGAGGAACTTTCTGTTTTTGATTTGAACAATTAATATCAATAGGAAATACAATTCAAATTCAAGGAATCTATTGTTTATTACATTGAATGAATTAATGTTACTGATCGTTCATGGACTCTTGTTCATAATGAATATAATTATTAAGAAAGAAATAAAAGTTAATTTCAAGGTTATTGCAAGAAAAATAGTCCCGGCAGAAACAAGAGCAGCCTAATTCACGTGTGGTGATTATTAAAAAGTCTCATTATTTAGGAATTAAACCAGTAGACTTTTGTACGAAATGCAAACCATGATGAATGACTCCTCTGGCTGATGGATTTAAAATAGATTTAGAGTTTTAAAAAGTGTTTGTACTTGTTTTTCATTCAATTAATATATAAGTTTTGTTTACCCGCATGTGTTATATTCAATGATCAATGTATCAAAAAGTGTGTTTTGAATCAAAAGAGGACACTTGCTAACCAGATATGATGAGAGGAACTTTCTATTTTTGATTTCAACAATTAATATCAATAGGAAATACAATTCAAATTCAAGGACTCTATTGTCTATTAAATTGAATGAATTCATGATACAGATCGTTCATGGACTCCTTCTCATAATGAATATAATTATTAAAAAAGAAACAAAAGTTAATTTCTTGGTTATTGCATGAAAAATAGTACCGGCAACAACAAGAGCAGCCTAATTAACGTGTGGTGATTAGAAAGTCTCATTATTTAGGAATTAAACGAGTAGACTTTTGTACGAAATGCAAACCATGATGAATGTCTCCTTTGGCTGATGGATTTAAATAGATTTAGAGTTTTAAAGGTGTTTGTACTTGTTTCATTCAATTAATATAATAGGTCGTTTAGCCGCATGTGTTATATTCTATGATCAATGTATCAAAAAGTGTGTTTTGAATCAAAAGAGGAGACTTGCTAACCAGAAATGATGAGAGGAACTTTCTATTTTTGATTTCAACAATTAATATCAAAAGGAAATACAATTCAAATTCAAGGACTCCATTGTTTATTAAATTGAATGAATTCATGATACAGATCGTTCATGGACTCCTTCTCATAATGAATATAATTATTAACAAAGAAACAAAAAGTTAATTTCAAGGTTATTGCATGAAAAATAGTCCCCGGCAGCAACAAGAGCAGCCTAATTCACGTGTGGGTGATTAGAAAGTCTCATTATTTAGGAAATAAACCAGTAGACTTTTGTACGAAATGCAAAACCATGATGAATGACTCCTTTTGGCTGATGGATTTAAATAGATTTAGAGTTTTAAAGGTGTTTTGTACTTGTTTCATTCAATTAATATAATAGGTCGTTTACCTGCATGTGTTATATTCTATGATCAATGTATCAAAAAGTGTGTTTTGAATGAGAAGAGGAGACTTGCTAACCAGAAATGATGATGAGAGAAACTTTCTATTTTTGATTTCAACAATTAATATCAATAGGAAATACAATTCAAATTCAAGGACTCTATTGTCTATTAAATTGAATGAATTCATGATACAGATCGTTCATGGACTCTTTTTCATAATGACTATAATTATTAAGAAACGAAACAAAAGTTAATTTTCAAGGTTATTGCGTGAAAAATAGTCCCGGCAACAACAAGAGTTGTCTAATTTAACGTGTGTGGTGATTAGAAAGTCTCATTATTTAGGAATTAAACCAGTAGACTTTTGTACGAAATGCAAACCATGATGAATGACTCCTTTTGGCTGATGGATTTAAATAGATTTAGAGTTTTAAAAGTGTTTGTACTTGTACTTGTTTCATTCAAATAATATAATAGGTCGTTTAGCCGCATGTGTTATATTCTATGATCAATGTATCAAAAAGTGTGTTTTGAATCAAAAGAGGAGACTTGCTAACCAGAAATGATGAGAAGGACTATCTGTTTTTGATTTCAACAATTAATATCAATAGGAAATACAATTCAAATTCAAGGACTCCATTGTTTTTTAAATTGAATGAATTCATGTTACAGATCGTTCATGGACTCTTTTTCATAATAAATATAATTATTAACAAAGAAACAAAAGTTAATTTCAAGGTTATTGCATGAAAAATAGTCCCGGTAGCAACAAGAGCAGCCTAATTCACGTGTGGTGATAAGAAAGTCTCATTATTTAGGAATTAAACCAGTTAACATTTGTACGAAATGCAAACCATGTTGAATGACTCCTTTGGCTGATGGATTGAAATAGATTTAGAGTTTGAATGGTCTTTATGCTCGTTTCATTCAATTAACATACTAGTTTGCTTAGCCGCATGTGTTGTATTCCATGATCAATGTATCAATAAGTGTGTTTGGAATCAAAAGAGGAGGCTTGATACCCAGAAAAGATGGGAGGAACTCTCTATTTTTGAATTGAATAATTAATATCAATAGGAAATACAATTAAAAATCAAGGACTCCATTGATTAGAAAGTCTCATTATTTAGGAATTAAACCAGTAGACTTTTGTACGAAATGTAAACCATGAAGAATGACTCCTTTGGCTGATGAATTTAAATAGATTTAGAGTTTTAAAGGTGTTTGTACTTGTTTCATTCAAATAATATAATAGGTCGTTTACCCGCATTTGTTTATATTCAACAATCAATGTATCAAAAAGTGTGTTTTGAATCAAAAGAGGAGACTTGCTAACCAGAAATGATGAGAGGAACTTTCTGTTTTTGATTTGAACAATTAATATCAATAGGAAATACAATTCAAATTCAAGGAATCTATTGTTTATTACATTGAATGAATTAATGTTACTGATCGTTCATGGACTCTTGTTCATAATGAATATAATTATTAAGAAAGAAATAAAAGTTAATTTCAAGGTTATTGCAAGAAAAATAGTCCCGGCAGAAACAAGAGCAGCCTAATTCACGTGTGGTGATTAGAAAGTCTCATTATTTAGGAATTAAACCAGTAGACTTTTGTACGAAATGCAAACCATGATGAATGACTCCTCTGGCTGATGGATTTAAAATAGATTTAGAGTTTTTAAAAGTGTTTGTACTTGTTTCATTCAATTAATATAATAGTTTGTTTACCCGCATGTGTTATATTCAATGATCAATGTATCAAAAAGTGTGTGTTTTGAATCAAAAGAGGACACTTGCTAACCAGATATGATGAGAGGAACTTTCTATTTTTGATTTCAACAATTAATATCAATAGGAAATACAATTCAAATTCAAGGACTCTATTGTCTATTAAATTGAATGAATTCATGATACAGATCGTTCATGGACTCTTTTACATAATGAATATATCTATTAAGAAAGAAACAAATGTTAATTTCAAGGTTATTTAATGAAAAATAGTACCGGCAACAACAAGAGCAGCCTAATTAACGTGTGGTGATTAGAAAGTCTAATTATTTAGGAATTAAACCAGTAGACTTTTGTACGAAATGCAAACCATTATGAATGACTCCTTTGGCTGATGGATTTAAATAGATTTAGAGTTTTAAAGGTGTTTGTACTTGTTTCATTCAATTAATATAATAGTTGGTTTAGCTGCATGTGTTATATTCTATGATCAATGTATCAAAAAGTGTGTTTTGAATCAAAAGAGGAGACTTGCTAACCAGAAATGATGAGAGGAACTTTCTATTTTTGATTTCAACAATTAATATCAAAAGGAAATACAATTCAAATTCAAGGACTCCATTGTTTATTAAATTGAATGAATTCATGATACACATCGTTCATGGACTCCTTCTCATAATGAATATAATTATTAAAAAAGAAACAAAAGTTTAATTTCTTGGTTATTGCATGAAAAATAGTACCGGCAACAACAAGAGCAGCCTAATTAACGTGTGGTGATTAGAAAGTCTCATTATTTAGGAATTAAACGAGTAGACTTTTGTACGAAATGCAAACCATGATGAATGTCTCCTTTGGCTGATGGATTTAAATAGATTTAGAGTTTTAAAGGTGTTTGTACTTGTTTCATTCAATTAATATAATAGGTCGTTTAGCCGCATGTGTTATATTCTATGATCAATGTATCAAAAAGTGTGTTTTGAATCAAAAGAGGAGACTTGCTAACCAGAAATGATGAGAGGAACTTTCTATTTTTGATTTCAACAATTAATATCAAAAGGAAATACAATTCAAATTCAAGGACTCCATTGTTTATTAAATTGAATGAATTCATGATACAGATCGTTCATGGACTCCTTCTCATAATGAATATAATTATTAACAAAGAAACAAAAGTTAATTTCAAGGTTATTGCATGAAAAATAGTCCCGGCAGCAACAAGAGCAGCCTAATTCACGTGTGGTGATTAGAAAGTCTCATTATTTAGGAAATAAACCAGTAGACTTTTGTACGAAATGCAAACCATGATGAATGACTCCTTTGGCTGATGGATTTAAATAGATTTAGAGTTTTAAAGGTGTTTGTACTTGTTTCATTTCAATTAATATAATAGGTCGTTTACCTGCATGTGTTATATTCTATGATCAATGTATCAAAAAGTGTGTTTTGAATGAGAAGAGGAGACTTGCTAACCAGAAATGATGAGAGAAACTTTCTATTTTTGATTTCAACAATTAATATCAATAGGAAATACAATTCAAATTCAAGGACTCTATTGTCTATTAAATTGAATGAATTCATGATACAGATCGTTCATGGACTCTTTTTCATAATGACTATAATTATTAAGAACGAAACAAAAGTTAATTTCAAGGTTATTGCGTGAAAAATAGTCCCGGCAACAACAAGAGTTGTCTAATTAACGTGTGGTGATTAGAAAGTCTCATTATTTAGGAATTAAACCAGTAGACTTTTGTACGAAATGCAAACCATGATGAATGACTCCTTTGGCTGATGGATTTAAATAGATTTAGAGTTTTAAAAGTGTTTGTACTTGTTTCATTCAAATAATATAATAGGTCGTTTAGCCGCATGTGTTATATTCTATGATCAATGTATCAAAAAGTGTGTTTTGAATCAAAAGAGGAGACTTGCTAACCAGAAATGATGAGAGGAACTTTCTGTTTTTGATTTCAACAATTAATATCAATAGGAAATACAATTCAAATTGAAGGACTCTATTGTTTATTAAATTGAATGAATTAATGTTACTGATCGTTCATGGACTCCTTTTCATAATGAATATAATTATTAAGAGAGAAATAAAAGTTAATTTCAAGGTTATTGCATGAAAAATAGTCCCGGCAGCAACAAGAGCAGCCTAATTCACGTGTGGTGATTAGAAAGTCTCATTATTTAGGAATTAAACCAGTAGACTTTTGTACGAAATGCAAACCATGATGAATGACTCCTTTGGCTGATGGATTTAAATGGATTTAGAGTTTTAAAAGTGTTTGTACTTGTTTCATTTAATTAATATAATAGTTTGTTTAGCCGCATGTGTTATATTCTATCATCAATGTATCGAAAAGTGTGTTTTGAATCAAAAGAGTTGCTAACTAGAAATGATGAGAGGAACTTTCTGTTTTTCATTTCAACAATTAATATCAATAGGAAATAAAATTCAAATTCAAGGACTCCATTGTTTTTTAAATTGAATGAATTCATGTTACATATCGTTCATGGACTCTTTTTCATAATAAATATAATTATTAACAAAGAAACAAAAGTTAATTTCAACGTTATTGCATCAAAAATAGTCCCGGCAGCAACAAGAGCAGCCTAATTCACATGTGGTGATTAGAAAGTCTCATTATTTAGGAATTAAACCAGTAGACTTTTGTACGAAATGCAAACCATGAAGAATGACTCCTTTGGCTGATGGATTTAAATAGATTTAGAGTTTTAAAGGTGTTTGTACTTGTTTCATTCAAATAATATAATAGGACGTTTACCCGCATGTATTATATTCTATGATCAATGTATCAAAAAGTGTGTTTTGAATCAAAAGAGGAGACTTACTAACCAGAAATGATGAGAGGAACTTTCTATTTTTGATTTCAACAATTAATATCAATAGGAAATACAATTCAAAATCAAGGACTCCATTGTTTTTTCAATTGAATGAATTCATGTTACAGATCGTTCATGGACTCTTTTTCATAATGAATATAATTATTATGAAAGAAACAAAAGTTAATTTCAAGGTTATTGCATGAAAAATAGTCCCGGCAACAACAAGAGTAGTCTAATTAACATGTGGTGATTAGAAAGTCTCATTATTTAGGAATTAAACCAGTTAACATTTGTACGAAATGCAAACCATGTTGAATGACTCCTTTGGCTGATGGATTGAAATAAATTTAGAGTTTTACTGGTCTTTATACTTGTTTCATTCAATTAACATACTAGTTTGCTTAGCCGCATGTGTTATATTCCATGATCAATGTATCAAAAAGTGTGTTTGGAATCAAAAGAGGAGGCTTGATACCCAGAAAAGATGGGAGGAACTCTCTATTTTTGATTTTAATAATTAATATGAATAGGAAATACAATTCAAAATCAAGGACGCCATTGTTTTTTAAATTGAATGAATTCATGTTATAGATCGTTCATGGACTCTTTTTCATAATGAATATAATTATTAAGAGAGAAATAAAAGTTAATTTCAAGGTTATTGCATGAAAAATAGTACCGGCAACAACAAGAGCAGCCTAATTAACGTGTGGTGATTAGAAAGTCTCATTATTTAGGAATTAAACCAGTAGACTTTTGTACGACATGCAAACCATGAAGAATGACTCCTTTGGCTGATGGATTTAAATAGATTTAGAGTTTTAAAGGTGTTTGTACTTGTTTTATTCAATTAATATAATAGGTCGTTTACCCGCATGTGTTATATTCTATGATCAATGTATAAAAAATTGTGTTTTGAATGAAAAGAGGAGACTTGCTAACCAGAAATGATGAGAGAAACTTTCTATTTTTTTGATTTCAACAATTAACATCAATAGGAAATACAATTCAAATTCAAGGACTCTATTGTCCATTAAATTGAATGAATTCATGATACAGATCGTTCATGGACTCTTTTTCATAATGAATATAATTATTAAGAAAGAAACCAAAGTTAATTTCAAGGTTATTGCATGAAAAATAGTCCAGGCAACAACAAGAGTAGTCTAGTTAACGTGTGGTGATTAGAAAGTCTCATTATTTAGGAATTAAACCAGTTAACATTTGTACGAAATGCAAACCATGTTGAATGACTCCTTTGGCTGATGGATTGAAATAGATTTAGAGTTTTAATGGTCTTTATACTTGTTTCATTCAATTAACATACTAGTTTGCTTAGCCGCATGTGTTGTATTCCATGATCAATGTATCAATAAGTGTGTTTGGAATCAAAAGAGGAGGCTTGATACCGAGAAAAGATGGGAGGAACTCTCTATTTTTGAATTCAATAATTAATATCAATAGGAAATACAATTCAAAATCAAGGACTCCATTGTTTTTTAAATTGAATGAATTCATGTTACAGATCGTTCATGGACTCTTTTTCATAATGAATATAATTATTAAGAAAGAAACGAAAGTTAATTTCAAGGTTATTGCATGAAAAATAGTCCCGGCAGCAACAAGAGTAGCCTAATTAACGTGTGGTGATTAGAAAGTCTCATTATTTAGGAATTAAACCAATAGACTTTTGGACGAAATGAAAACCATGATGAATGACTCCTTTGGCTGATGGATTTAAATAGATTTAGAGTTTTAAATGTGTTTGTACTTGTTTCATTCAATTAATATAATAGTTTGTTTGGCCGCATGTGTTATATTCTATGATCAATGCATCAAAAAGTGTGTTTTGAATCAAAAGAGGAGACTTGCTAACCAGAAATGATGAGAGGAACTTTCTATTTTTGATTTCAACAATTAATATCAATAGGAAATACAATTCAAATTGAAGGACTCTATTGTTTATTAAATTGAATGAATTCATGATACAGATCGTTCATACACTCTTTCTCATAATGAATATAATTATTAAGAAAGAAACAAATGTTAATTTCAAGGTTATTGCATGAAAAATAGTCCCAGCAACAACAAGAATAGTCTAATTAACGTGTGGTGATTAGAAAGTCTCATTATTTAGGAATTAAACTAGTTAACATTTGTACGAAATGCAAACCATGTTGAATGACTCATTTGGCTGATGGATTGAAATAGATTTAGTGTTTTTTAAATGGTCTTTATACTTGTTTCATTCAATTAACATACTAGTTTGCTTAGCCGCATGTGTTGTATTCCATGATCAATGTATCAAAAAGTGTGTTTGAAATCAAAAGAGGAGGCTTGATACCCAGAAAAGATGGGAGGAACTCTCTATTTTTGAATTGAATAATTAATATCAAGAGGAAATACAATTCAAAATCAAGGACTCCATTGTTTTTTAAATTGAATGAATTCATGTTACAGATCGTTCATGGTCTCTTTTTCATAATGAATATAATTATTAAGAAAGAAACAAAAGTGAATTTCAAGGTTATTGCGTGAAAAATAGTACCGGCAACAACAAGAGTAGACAAATTAATGTCTGGTGATTAGAAAGTCTGATTATTTAGGAATTAAACCAGTAGACTTTTGTACGAAATGCAAACCATGATGAATGACTCCTTTCGCTGATGGATTTAAATAGATTTAGAGTTTTAAAGGTGTTTGTACTTGTTTCATTCAATTAATATAATAGTTTGTTTAGCCGCATGTGTTATATTCCATGATCAATGTATCAAAAAGTGTGTTTGGAATCAAAAGAGGAGGCTTGATACCCAGAAAAGATGGGAGGAACTCTCTATTTTTGAATTTAATAATTAATATGAATAGGAAATACAATTCAAAATCAAGGACGCCATTGTTTTTTAAATTGAATGAATTCATGTTATAGATCGTTCATGGACTCTTTTTCATAATGAATATAATTATTAAGAGAGAAATAAAAGTTAATTTCAAGGTTATTGCATGAAAAATAGTACCGGCAACAACAAGAGCAGCCTAATTAACGTGTGGTGATTAGAAAGTCTCATTATTTAGGAATTAAACCAGTAGACTTTTGTACGACATGCAAACCATGAAGAATGACTCCTTTGGCTGATGGATTTAAATAGATTTAGAGTTTTAAAGGTGTTTGTACTTGTTTTATTCAATTAATATAATAGGTCGTTTACCCGCATGTGTTATATTCTATGATCAATGTATAAAAAATTGTGTTTTGAATGAAAAGAGGAGACTTGCTAACCAGAAATGATGAGAGAAACTTTCTATTTTTGATTTCAACAATTAAACATCAATAGGAAATACAATTCAAATTCAAGGACTCTATTGTCCATTAAATTGAATGAATTCATGATACAGATCGTTCATGGACTCTTTTTCATAATGAATATAATTATTAAGAAAGAAACCAAAGTTAATTTCAAGGTTATTGCATGAAAAATAGTCCAGGCAACAACAAGAGTAGTCTAGTTAACGTGTGGTGATTAGAAAGTCTCATTATTTAGGAATTAAACCAGTTAACATTTGTACGAAATGCAAACCATGTTGAATGACTCCTTTGGCTGATGGATTGAAATAGATTTAGAGTTTTAATGGTCTTTATACTTGTTTCATTCAATTAACATACTAGTTTGCTTAGCCGCATGTGTTGTATTCCATGATCAATGTATCAATAAGTGTGTTTGGAATCAAAAGAGGAGGCTTGATACCCAGAAAAGATGGGAGGAACTTCCTATTATTGAATTTAATAATTAATATCAATAAGAAATACAATTCAAAATCAAGGACTCCATTGTTTGTTAAATTGAATGAATTCATCTTACAGATCGTTCATGGACTCTTTTTCATAATGAATATAATTATTAAGAAAGAAACAAAAGTTAATTTCAAGGTTATTGCATGAAAAATAGTACCGGCAACAACAAGAGCAGCCTAATTAACGTGTGGTGATTAGAAAGTCTCATTATTTAGGAATTCAACCAGTAGACTTTTGTATATGAAATGCAAACCATGAAGAATGACTCCTGTGGCTGATGGATTTAAATAGATTTAGAGTTTTAAAGGTGTTTGTACTTGTTTTCATTCAAATTAATATAATAGGTCGTTTAGCCGCATGTGTTATATTCTATGATCAATGTATCAAAAAGTGTGTTTTGAATCAAAAGAGGAGACTTGCTAACCAGAAATGATGAGAGGAACTTTCTGTTTTTGATTTCAACAATTAATATCAATAGGAAATACAATTCAAATTCAAGGACTCTATTGTTTATTAAATTGAATGAATTAATCTTACAGATCATTCATGGACTCTTTTTCATAATGAATATAATTATTAAGAGACAAATAAAAGTTAATTTCAAGGTTATTGCATGAAAAATAGTCCTGGTAGCAACAAGAGCAGCCTAATTCACGTGTGGTGATTAGAAAGTCTCATTATTTAGGAAATAAACCAGTAGACTTTTGTACGAAATGCAAACCATGAAGAATGACTCCTTTGGCTGATGGATTTAAATAGATTTAGAGTTTTAAAATGTGTTTTGTACTTGTTTCATTCAATTAATATAATAGTTTGTTTGGCCGCATGTGTTATATTCTATGATCAATGCATCAAAAAGTGTGTTTTGAATCAAAAGAGGAGACTTGCTAACCAGAAATGATGAGAGGAACTTTCTGTTTTTTATTTCAACAATTAATATCAATAGGAAATACAATTCAAATTCAAGGACTCTATTGTCTATTAAATTGAATGAATTAATGTTACAGATCGTTCATGGACTCTTTTTCATAATGAATATAATTATTAAGAAAGAAATAAAAGTTAATTTCAAGGTTATTGCATGAAAAATAGTCCCGGCAGCAACAAGAGTAGCCTAATTAACGTGTGGTGATTAGAAAGTCTCATTATTTAGGAATTAAACCAGTAGACTTTTGTACGAAATGCAAACCATGATGAATGACTCCTTTGGCTGATGGATTTAAATAGATTTAGAGTTTTAAAGGTGTTTGTACTTGTTTCATTCAATTAATATAATAGGTCGTTTACCTGCATGTGTAATATTCAATGATCAATGTATCAAAAAGTGTATTTTGAATCAAAAGAAGAGACTTGCTAACCAGAAATGATGAGAGGAACTTTCTGTTTTTGATTTCAACAATTAATATCAATAGGAAATACAATTCAAATTCAAGGACTCTATTGTCTATTAAATTGAATGAATTCATGATACAGATCGTTCATGGACTCTTTTTCATAATGAATATAATTATTAAGAAAGAAACAAAAGTTAATTTCAAGGTTATTGCGTGAAAAATAGTCCCGGCAGCAACAAGAGCAGCCTAATTAACGTGTGGTGATTAGAAATTCTCATTATTTAGGAATTAAACCAGTAGACTTTTGTACGAAATGCAAACCATGAAGAATGACTCCTTTGGCTGATGGATTTAATTAGATTTAGAGTTTTAAAGGTGTTTGTACTTGTTTCATTCAATTAATATAATAGGTCGTTTAGCCGCATGTGTTATATTCTATGATCAATGTATCAAAAAGTGTATTTTGAATCAAAAGAGGAGACTTGCTGACCAGAAATGATGAGAGGAACTTTCTGTTTTTGATTTCAAAAAATTAATATCAATAGGAAATACAATTCAAATTCAAGGACACGATTGTTTATTAAATTGAATGAATTCATGTTACAGATCGTTCATGGACTCTTTTTCATAATGAATATAATTATTAAGAAAGAAATAAAAGTTAATTTCAAGGTTATTGCATGAAAAATAGTCCCGGCAGCAACAAGAGTAGCCTAATTAACGTGTGGTGATTAGAAAGTCTCATTATTTAGGAATTAAACCAGTAGACTTTTGTACGAAATGCAAACCATGAAGAATGACTCCTTTGGCTGATGGATTTAAATAGATTTAGAGTTTTAAAAGTGTTTGTACTTGTTTCATTCAATTAATATAATAGTTTGTTTAGCCGCATGTGTTATATTCTAAGATCAATGTATCAAAAAGTGTGTTTTGAAGGAGAAGAGGATACTTGCTAACTAGAAATGATGAGAGAAACTTTCTATTTTTGATTTTAACAATTAATATCAATAGGAAATACAATCCAAATTCAAGGACGCCATTGTTTTTTAAATTGAATGAATTCATGTTATAGATCGTTCATGGACTCTTTTTCATAATGAATATAATTATTAAGAGAGAAATAAAAGTTAATTTCAAGGTTATTGCATGAAAAATAGTACCGGCAACAACAAGAGCAGCCTAATTAACGTGTGGTGATTAGAAAGTCTCATTATTTAGGAATTAAACCAGTAGACTTTTGTACGACATGCAAACCATGAAGAATGACTCCTTTGGCTGATGGATTTAAATAGATTTAGAGTTTTAAAGGTGTTTGTACTTGTTTTATTCAATTAATATAATAGGTCGTTTACCCGCATGTGTTATATTCTATGATCAATGTATAAAAAATTGTGTTTTGAATGAAAAGAGGAGACTTGCTAACCAGAAATGATGAGAGAAACTTTCTATTTTTGATTTCAACAATTAACATCAATAGGAAATACAATTCAAATTCAAGGACTCTATTGTCCATTAAATTGAATGAATTCATGATACAGATCGTTCATGGACTCTTTTTCATAATGAATATAATTATTAAGAAAGAAACCAAAGTTAATTTCAAGGTTATTGCATGAAAAATAGTCCAGGCAACAACAAGAGTAGTCTAGTTAACGTGTGGTGATTAGAAAGTCTCATTATTTAGGAATTAAACCAGTTAACATTTGTACGAAATGCAAACCATGTTGAATGACTCCTTTGGCTGATGGATTGAAATAGATTTAGAGTTTTAATGGTCTTTATACTTGTTTCATTCAATTAACATACTAGTTTGCTTAGCCGCATGTGTTGTATTCCATGATCAATGTATCAATAAGTGTGTTTGGAATCAAAAGAGGAGGCTTGATACCCAGAAAAGATGGGAGGAACTTCCTATTATTGAATTTAATAATTAATATCAATAAGAAATACAATTCAAAATCAAGGACTCCATTGTTTGTTAAATTGAATGAATTCATCTTACAGATCGTTCATGGACTCTTTTTCATAATGAATATAATTATTAAGAAAGAAACAAAAGTTAATTTCAAGGTTATTGCATGAAAAATAGTACCGGCAACAACAAGAGCAGCCTAATTAACGTGTGGTGATTAGAAAGTCTCATTATTTAGGAATTCAACCAGTAGACTTTTGTATGAAATGCAAACCATGAAGAATGACTCCTGTGGCTGATGGATTTAAATAGATTTAGAGTTTTAAAGGTGTTTGTACTTGTTTCATTCAATTAATATAATAGGTCGTTTAGCCGCATGTGTTATATTCTATGATCAATGTATCAAAAAGTGTGTTTTGAATCAAAAGAGGAGACTTGCTAACCAGAAATGATGAGAGGAACTTTCTGTTTTTGATTTCAACAATTAATATCAATAGGAAATACAATTCAAATTCAAGGACTCTATTGTTTATTAAATTGAATGAATTAATCTTACAGATCGTTCATGGACTCTTTTTCATAATGAATATAATTATTAAGAGACAAATAAAAGTTAATTTCAAGGTTATTGCATGAAAAATAGTCCTGGTAGCAACAAGAGCAGCCTAATTCACGTGTGGTGATTAGAAAGTCTCATTATTTAGGAAATAAACCAGTAGACTTTTGTACGAAATGCAAACCATGAAGAATGACTCCTTTGGCTGATGGATTTAAATAGATTTAGAGTTTTAAATGTGTTTGTACTTGTTTCATTCAATTAATATAATAGTTTGTTTGGCCGCATGTGTTATATTCTATGATCAATGCATCAAAAAGTGTGTTTTGAATCAAAAGAGGAGACTTGCTAACCAGAAATGATGAGAGGAACTTTCTGTTTTTTATTTCAACAATTAATATCAATAGGAAATACAATTCAAATTCAAGGACTCTATTGTCTATTAAATTGAATGAATTAATGTTACAGATCGTTCATGGACTCTTTTTCATAATGAATATAATTATTAAGAAAGAAATAAAAGTTAATTTCAAGGTTATTGCATGAAAAATAGTCCCGGCAGCAACAAGAGTAGCCTAATTAACGTGTGGTGATTAGAAAGTCTCATTATTTAGGAATTAAACCAGTAGACTTTTGTACGAAATGCAAACCATGATGAATGACTCCTTTGGCTGATGGATTTAAATAGATTTAGAGTTTTAAAGGTGTTTGTACTTGTTTCATTCAATTAATATAATAGGTCGTTTACCTGCATGTGTAATATTCAATGATCAATGTATCAAAAAGTGTATTTTGAATCAAAAGAAGAGACTTGCTAACCAGAAATGATGAGAGGAACTTTCTGTTTTTGATTTCAACAATTAATATCAATAGGAAATACAATTCAAATTCAAGGACTCTATTGTCTATTAAATTGAATGAATTCATGATACAGATCGTTCATGGACTCTTTTTCATAATGAATATAATTATTAAGAAAGAAACAAAAGTTAATTTCAAGGTTATTGCGTGAAAAATAGTCCCGGCAGCAACAAGAGCAGCCTAATTAACGTGTGGTGATTAGAAATTCTCATTATTTAGGAATTAAACCAGTAGACTTTTGTACGAAATGCAAACCATGAAGAATGACTCCTTTGGCTGATGGATTTAATTAGATTTAGAGTTTTAAAGGTGTTTGTACTTGTTTCATTCAATTAATATAATAGGTCGTTTAGCCGCATGTGTTATATTCTATGATCAATGTATCAAAAAGTGTATTTTGAATCAAAAGAGGAGACTTGCTGACCAGAAATGATGAGAGGAACTTTCTGTTTTTGATTTCAACAATTAATATCAATAGGAAATACAATTCAAATTCAAGGACACGATTGTTTATTAAATTGAATGAATTCATGTTACAGATCGTTCATGGACTCTTTTTCATAATGAATATAATTATTAAGAAAGAAATAAAAGTTAATTTCAAGGTTATTGCATGAAAAATAGTCCCGGCAGCAACAAGAGTAGCCTAATTAACGTGTGGTGATTAGAAAGTCTCATTATTTAGGAATTAAACCAGTAGACTTTTGTACGAAATGCAAACCATGAAGAATGACTCCTTTGGCTGATGGATTTAAATAGATTTAGAGTTTTAAAAGTGTTTGTACTTGTTTCATTCAATTAATATAATAGTTTGTTTAGCCGCATGTGTTATATTCTAAGATCAATGTATCAAAAAGTGTGTTTTGAAGGAGAAGAGGAGACTTGCTAACTAGAAATGATGAGAGAAACTTTCTATTTTTGATTTCAACAATTAATATCAATAGGAAATACAATCCAAATTCAAGGACTCTATTGTCTATTAAATTGAATGAATTCATGATACAGATCGTTCATGGACTCTTTTTCATAATGAATATAATTATTAAGAAAGAAACAAAAATTAATTTGAAGGTTATTGCATGAAAAATAGTACCGGCACCAACAAGAGCGGCCTAATTAACGTGTGGTGATTAGAAAATCTCATTATTTAGGAATTAAACCAGTAGACTTTTGTACGAATTGCAAACCATGAAGAATGACTCCTTTGGCTGATGGATTTAAATAGATTTAGTGTTTTAAAAGTGTTTGTACTTGTTTCATTCATTTAATATAATAGTTTGTTTAGCTGTATGTGTTATATTCTATGATCAATGTATCAAAAAGTGTGTTTTGAATCAAAAGAGGAGACTTGCTAACCAGAAATGATGAGAGGAACTTTCTATTTTTGATTTCAACAATTAATATCAATAGGAAATACAATTCAAATTCAAGGACTCTATTGTCTATTAAATTGAATGAATTCATGATACAGATCATTCATGGACTCTTTTACATAATGAATATAATTATTAAGAAAGAAACAAATGTTAATTTCAAGGTTATTTAATGAAAAATAGTACCGGCAACAACAAGAGCAGCCTAATTAACGTGTGGTGATTAGAAATTCTCATTATTTAGGAATTAAACCAGTAGACTTTTGTACGAAATGCAAACCATGAAGAATGACTCCTTTTTCTGATGGATTTCAATAGATTTAGAGTTTTAAAGGTGTTTGTACTTGTTTTATTCAATTAATATAATAGGTCGTTTAGCCGCATGTGTTATATTCTATCATCAATGTATCAAAAAGTGTATTTTGAATCAAAAGAGGAGACTTGCTAACCAGAAATGATGAGAGGAACTTTTTGTTTTTGATTTCAACAATTAATATCAATAGGAAATACAATTCAAATTCAAGGACTCTATTGTTTATTAAATTGAATGAATTCATGTTACAAATCGTTCATGGACTCTTTTTCATAATGAATATAATTATTAAGAAAGAAATAAAAGTTAATTTCAAGGTTATTGCATGAAAAATAGTCTCGGCAGCAACAAGAGTAGCCTAATTAACGTGTGGTGATTAGAAAGTCTCATTATTTAGGAATTAAACCAGTAGACTTTTGTACGAAATGCAAACCATGATGAATGACTCCTTTGGCTGATGGATTTAAATAGATTTAGAGTTTTAAAGGTGTTTGTACTTGTTTCATTCAATTAATATAATAGCTCGTTTACCTGCATGTGTTATATTCTATGATCAATGTATCAAAAAGTGTGTTTTGAAGGAGAAGAGGAGACTTGCTAACCAGAAATGATGAGAGAAACTTTCTATTTTTGATTTCAACAATTGATATCAATAGGAAATACAATCCAAATTCAAGGACTCTATTGTCTATTAAATTGAATGAATGCATGATACAGATCGTTCATGGACTTTTTTTCATAATGAATATAATTATTAAGAAAGAAACAAAAATTAATTTGAAGGTTATTGCATGAAAAATAGTACCGGCACCAACAATAGCAGCCTAATTAACGTGTGTTGATTAGAAAGTCTCATTATTTAGGAATTAAACCAGTAGACTTTTGTACGAATTGCAAACCATGAAGAATGACTCCTTTGGCTGATGGATTTAAAAAGATTTAGTGTTTTAAAAGTGTTTGTACTTGTTTCATTCATTTAATATAATAGTTTGTTTAGCTGTATGTGTTATATCCTATGATCAATGTATCAAAATGTGTGTTTTGAATCAAAAGAGGAGACTTGCTAACCAGAAATGATGAGAGGAACTTTCTATTTTTGATTTCAACAATTAATATCAATAGGAAATACAATTCAAATTCAAGGACTCTATTGTCTATTAAATTGAATGAATTCATGATACAGATCATTCATGGACTCTTTTACATAATGAATATAATTATTAAGAACGAAACAAATGTTAATTTCAAGGTTATTTAATGAAAAATAGTACCGGCAACAACAAGAGCAGCCTAATTAACGTGTGGTGATTAGAAAGTCTCATTATTTAGGAATTAAACCAGTAGACTTTTGTACGAAATGCAAACCATGATGAATGACTCCTTTGGCTGATGGATTTAAATAGATTTAGAGTTTTAAAGGTGTTTCTACTTGTTTTATTCAATTAATATAATAGGTCGTTTACCCGCATGTGTTATATTCTATGATCAATGTATCAAAAAGTGCGTTTTGAATCAAAAGAGGATACTTGCTAACCAGAAATGATGAGAGGAACTTTTTGTTTTTGATTTCAACAATTAATATCAATAGGAAATACAATTCAAATTCAAGGACTCCATTGTTTTTTAAATTGAATGAATTCATGTTACAGATCGTTCATGGACTCTTTTTCATAATGAATATAATTATTAAGTAAGAAACAAAAGTTAATTTCAAGGTTATTGCATGAAAAATAGTCCCGACAGCAACAAGAGCAGCCTAATTAACGTGTTGTGATTAGAAAGTCTGATTATTTTGGAATTAAACCAGTAGACTTTTGTACGAAATGCAAACCATGATGAATGACTCCTTTCGCTGATGGATTTAAATAGATTTAGAGTTTTAAAGGTGTTTGTACTTGTTTCATTCAATTAATATAATAGTTTGTTTAGCCGCATGTGTTATATTCTATGATCAATGTATCAAAAAGTGTGTTTTGAATCAAAAGAGGAGACTTGAACCAGAAATGATGAGAGGAACTTTCTATTTTTGATTTCAACAATTAATACCAATAGGAAATACAATTCAAATTCAAGGACTCTATTGTTTATTAAATTGAATGAATTCATGATACAGAACGTTCATGGACTCTTTCTCATAATGAATATAATTATTAAGAAAGAAACAAAAATTAATTTCAAGGTTATTGCATGAAAAATAGTACCGGCAACAATAAGTGCAGCCTGATTAACGTGCTGTGATTTGAAAGTCTGATTATTTAGGAATTAAAATAGTTGACTTTTGTACGAAAATCAAACCATGATGAATGACTCCTTTGGCTGACAGATTTAAATAGATTTAGAGTTTTAAAGGTGTTTGTACTTGTTTCATTCAATTAATATAATAGGTCATTTAGCTGCATGTGTTATATTTTATGATCAATGTATCAAAAAGTGTGTTTTCAATCAAAAGAGAAGACTTGCTAACCAGAAAAGATGGGAGGAACTCTCTATTTTTGAATTCAACAATTAATATCAATAGGAAATACAATTCAAATTCAAGGACTCTATTGTCTATTAAATTGAATGAATTCGTGATACAGATCGTTCATGGACTCTTTTTCATAATGAATATAGTTATTAAGAAAGAAAAACAAAAAATTAATTTTCATGGTTATTGCATGAAAAATAGTATTGGCACCAACAAGAGCAGCCTAATTAACGTGTGGTGATTAGAAAGTCTCATTATTTAGGAATTAAACTAGTAGACTTTTGTACGAAATGCAAACCATGAAGAATGACTCCTTTGGCTGATGGATTTAATTAGATTTAGAGTTTTAAAGGTGTTTGTACTTGTTTCATTCAATTAATATAATAGGTCGTTTACCCGCATGTGTTATATTCTATGATCAATGTATCAAAAAGTGCGTTTTGAATCAAAAGAGGATACTTGCTAACCAGAAATGATGAGAGGAACTTTTTGTTTTTGATTTCAACAATTAATATCAATAGGAAATACAATTCAAATTCAAGGACTCCATTGTTTTTTAAATTGAATGAATTCATGTTACAGATCGTTCATGGACTCTTTTTCATAATGAATATAATTATTAAGTAAGAAACAAAAGTTAATTTCAAGGTTATTGCATGAAAAATAGTCCCGACAGCAACAAGAGCAGCCTAATTAACGTGTTGTGATTAGAAAGTCTGATTATTTTGGAATTAAACCAGTAGACTTTTGTACGAAATGCAAACCATGATGAATGACTCCTTTCGCTGATGGATTTAAATAGATTTAGAGTTTTAAAGGTGTTTGTACTTGTTTCATTCAATTAATATAATAGTTTGTTTAGCCGCATGTGTTATATTCCATGATCAATGTATCAAAAAGTGTGTTTTGAATCAAAAGAGGAGACTTGAACCAGAAATGATGAGAGGAACTTTCTATTTTTGATTTCAACAATTAATACCAATAGGAAATACAATTCAAATTCAAGGACTCTATTGTTTATTAAATTGAATGAATTCATGATACAGAACGTTCATGGACTCTTTCTCATAATGAATATAATTATTAAGAAAGAAACAAAAATTAATTTCAAGGTTATTGCATGAAAAATAGTACCGGCAACAATAAGTGCAGCCTGATTAACGTGCTGTGATTTGAAAGTCTGATTATTTAGGAATTAAAATAGTTGACTTTTGTACGAAAATCAAACCATGATGAATGACTCCTTTGGCTGACAGATTTAAATAGATTTAGAGTTTTAAAGGTGTTTGTACTTGTTTCATTCAATTAATATAATAGGTCATTTAGCTGCATGTGTTATATTTTATGATCAATGTATCAAAAAGTGTGTTTTTTCATCAAAAGAGAAGACTTGCTAACCAGAAAAGATGGGAGGAACTCTCTATTTTTGAATTCAACAATTAATATCAATAGGAAATACAATTCAAATTCAAGGACTCTATTGTCTATTAAATTGAATGAATTCGTGATACAGATCGTTCATGGACTCTTTTTCATAATGAATATAGTTATTAAGAAAGAAACAAAAATTAATTTCATGGTTATTGCATGAAAAATAGTATTGGCACCAACAAGAGCAGCCTAATTAACGTGTGGTGATTAGAAAGTCTCATTATTTAGGAATTAAACTAGTAGACTTTTGTACGAAATGCAAACCATGAAGAATGACTCCTTTGGCTGATGGATTTAATTAGATTTAGAGTTTTAAAGGTGTTTGTACTTGTTTCATTCAATTAATATAATAGGTCGTTTAGCCGCATGTGTTATATTCTATGATCAATGTATCAAAAAGTGTATTTTGAATCAAAAGAGGAGACTTGCTAACCAGAAATGATGAGAGGAACTTTCTGTTTTTGATATCAACAATTAATATCAATAGGAAATACAATTCAAATTCAAGGACTCTATTGTTTATTAAATTGAATGAATTCATGTTACAGATTGTTCATGGACTCTTTTTCATAATGAATATAATTATTAAGAAAGAAATAAAAGTTAATTTCAAGGTTATTGCATGAAAAATAGTCCCGGCAGCAATAAGAGTAGCCTAATTAACGTGTGGTGATTAGAAAGTCTCATTATTTAGGAATTAAACCAGTAGACTTTTGTACGAAATGCAAACCATGAAGAATGACTCCTTTGGCTGATGGATTTAAATAGATTTAGAGTTTTAAAGGTGTTTGTACTTGTTTCATTCAATTAATATAATAGGTCGTTTACCTGCATGTGTTATATTCTATGATCAATGTATCAAAAAGTGTGTTTTGAATGAGAAGAGGAGACTTGCTAACCAGAAATGATGAGAGCAACTTTCTATTTTTGATTTCAACAATTAATATCAATAGTAAATACAATTCAAATTCAAGGACTCTATTGTCTATTAAATTGAATGAATTCATGATACAGATCGTTCATGGACTCTTTTTCATAATGACTATAATTATTAAGAACGAAACAAAAGTTAATTTCAAGGTTATTGAGTGAAAAATAGTCCCGGCAACAACAAGAGTTGTCTAATTAACGTGTGGTGATTAGAAAGTCTCATTATTTAGGAATTAAACCAGTTAACATTTGAACGAAATGCAAACCATGTTGAATTACTCCTTTGGCTGATGGATTGAAATAGATTAAGAGTTTTAATGGTCTTTATACTTGTTTCATTCAATTAACATACTAGTTTGCTTAGCCGCATGTGTTGTATTCCATGATCAATGTATCAAAAAGAGTGTTTGGAATCAAAAGAGGAGGCTTGATACCCTGAAAAGATGGGAGGAACTCTCTATTTTTGAATTCAATAATTAATATCAATAGGAAATACAATTCAAAATCAAGGACTCCATTGTTTTTTAAATTGAATGAATTCATGTTACAGATCGTTCATGGACTCTTTTTCATAATGAATATAATTATTAAGAAAGAAACAAAAGTTAATTTCAAGGTTATTGCATGAAAAATAGTCCCGACAGCAACAAGAGCAGCCAAATTCACGTGTGGTAATTAGAAAGTCTCATTATTTAGGAATTAAACCAGTAGACTTTTGTACGAAATGCAAACCATGAAGAATGACTCCTTTGGCTGATGGATTTAAATAGATTTAGTGTTTTAAAAGTGTTTGTACTTGTTTCATTCATCTAATATAATTGTTTGTTGAGCCGCATGTGTTATATTCTATGATCAATGTATCAAAAAGTGTGTTTTGAATCAAAAGAGGATACTTGCTAACCAGAAATGATGAGAGGAACTTTCTGTTTTTGATTTCAACAATTAATATCAATAGGAAATACAATTCAAATTCAAGGACTCCATTATTTTTTAAATTGAATGAATTCATGTTACAGATCGTTCATGGTCTCTTTTTCATAATGAATATAATTATTAAGAAAGAAACAAAAGTTAATTTCCAGGTTATTGCATGAAAAATAGTCCCGACAGCAACAAGAGCAGCCTAATTCACGTGTGGTGATTAGAAAGTCTCATTATTTAGGAATTAAACCAGTAGAATTTTGTACGAAATGCAAACCATGATGAATGACTCCTTTGGCTGATGGATTTAAATAGATTTAGAGTTTTAAAGGTGTTTGTACTTGTTTCATTCAATTAATATAATAGTTTGTTTAGCTGCATGTGTTATATTCTATGATCAATGTATCAAAATGTGTGTTTTGAATCAAAAGAGGAGACTTGCTAACCAGAAATGATGAGAGGAACTTTCTATTTTTGATTTCAACAATTAATATCAATAGGAAATACAATTCAAATTGAAGGACTCTATTGTTTATTAAATTGAATGAATTCATGATACAGATCGTTCATACACTCTTTCTCATAATGAATATAATTATTAAGAAAGAAACAAATGTTAATTTCAAGGTTATTGCATGAAAAATAGTCCCAGCAACAACAAGAATAGTCTAATTAACGTGTGGTGATTAGAAAGTCTCATTATTTAGGAATTAAACTAGTTAACATTTGTACGAAATGCAAACCATGTTGAATGACTCATTTGGCTGATGGATTGAAATAGATTTAGTGTTTTAATGGTCTTTATACTTGTTTCATTCAATTAACATACTAGTTTGCTTAGCCGCATGTGTTGTATTCCATGATCAATGTATCAAAAAGTGTGTTTGAAATCAAAAGAGGAGGCTTGATACCCAGAAAAGATGGGAGGAACTCTCTATTTTTGAATTGAATAATTAATATCAAGAGGAAATACAATTCAAAATCAAGGACTCCATTGTTTTTTAAATTGAATGAATTCATGTTACAGATCGTTCATGGTCTCTTTTTCATAATGAATATAATTATTAAGAAAGAAACAAAAGTGAATTTCAAGGTTATTGCGTGAAAAATAGTACCGGCAACAACAAGAGTAGACAAATTAATGTCTGGTGATTAGAAAGTCTCATTATTTAGGAATTAAACCAGTAGACTTTTGTACGAAACACAAACCATGAAGAATGACTCCTTTGGCTGATGGATTTCAATAGATTTAGAGTTTTAAAGGTGTTTGTACTTGTTTCATTCAATTAATATAATAGGTCGTTTAGCTGCATGTGTTATATTCTATGATCAATGTATCAAAAAGTGTGTTTTGAATCAAAAGAGGAGACTTGCTAACCAGAAATGATGAGAGGAACTTTCTATTTTTGATTTCAACAATTAATATCAAAAGGAAATACAATTCAAATTCAAGGACTCCATTGTTTATTAAATTGAATGAATTCATGATACACATCGTTCATGGACTCCTTCTCATAATGAATATAATTATTAAAAAAGAAACAAAAGTTAATTTCTTGGTTATTGCATGAAAAATAGTACCGGCAACAACAAGAGCAGCCTAATTAACGTGTGGTGATTAGAAAGTCTCATTATTTAGGAATTAAACGAGTAGACTTTTGTACGAAATGCAAACCATGATGAATGTCTCCTTTGGCTGATGGATTTAAATAGATTTAGAGTTTTAAAGGTGTTTGTACTTGTTTCATTCAATTAATATAATAGGTCGTTTAGCCGCATGTGTTATATTCTATGATCAATGTATCAAAAAGTGTGTTTTGAATCAAAAGAGGAGACTTGCTAACCAGAAATGATGAGAGGAACTTTCTATTTTTGATTTCAACAATTAATATCAAAAGGAAATACAATTCAAATTCAAGGACTCCATTGTTTATTAAATTGAATGAATTCATGATACAGATCGTTCATGGACTCCTTCTCATAATGAATATAATTATTAACAAAGAAACAAAAGTTAATTTCAAGGTTATTGCATGAAAAATAGTCCCGGCAGCAACAAGAGCAGCCTAATTCACGTGTGGTGATTAGAAAGTCTCATTATTTAAGAAATAAACCAGTAGACTTTTGTACGAAATGCAAACCATGATGAATGACTCCTTTGGCTGATGGATTTAAATAGATTTAGAGTTTTAAAGGTGTTTGTACTTGTTTCATTCAATTAATATAATAGGTCGTTTACCTGCATGTGTTATATTCTATGATCAATGTATCAAAAAGTGTGTTTTGAATGAGAAGAGGAGACTTGCTAACCAGAAATGATGAGAGAAACTTTCTATTTTTGATTTCAACAATTAATATCAATAGGAAATACAATTCAAATTCAAGGACTCTATTGTCTATTAAATTGAATGAATTCATGATACAGATCGTTCATGGACTCTTTTTCATAATGACTATAATTATTAAGAAAGAAACAAATGTTAATTTCAAGGTTATTTAATGAAAAATAGTCCCGGCAACAACAAGAGTTGTCTAATTAACGTGTGGTGATTAGAAAGTCTCATTATTTAGGAATTAAACCAGTAGACTTTTGTACGAAATGCAAACCATGATGAATGACTCCTTTGGCTGATGGATTTAAATAGATTTAGAGTTTTAAAAGTGTTTGTACTTGTTTCATTCAAATAATATAATAGGTCGTTTAGCCGCATGTGTTATATTCTATGATCAATGTATCAAAAAGTGTGTTTTGAATCAAAAGAGGAGACTTGCTAACCACAAATGATGAGAAGAACTATCTGTTTTTGATTTCAACAATTAATATCAATAGGAAATACAATTCAAATTCAAGGACTCCATTGTTTTTTAAATTGAATGAATTCATGTTACAGATCGTTCATGGACTCTTTTTCATAATAAATATAATTATTAACAATGAAACAAAAGTTAATTTCAAGGTTATTGCATGAAAAATAGTCCCGGTAGCAACAAGAGCAGCCTAATTCACGTGTGGTGATAGGAAAGTCTCATTATTTAGGAATTAAACCAGTTAACATTTGTACGAAATGCAAACCATGTTGAATGACTCCTTTGGCTGATGGATTGAAATAGATTTAGAGTTTGAATGGTCTTTATGCTCGTTTCATTCAATTAACATACTAGTTTGCTTAGCCGCATGTGTTGTATTCCATGATCAATGTATCAATAAGTGTGTTTGGAATCAAAAGAGGAGGCTTGATACCCAGAAAAGATGGGAGGAACTCTCTATTTTTGAATTGAATAATTAATATCAATAGGAAATACAATTAAAAATCAAGGACTCCATTGATTAGAAAGTCTCATTATTTAGGAATTAAACCAGTAGACTTTTGTACGAAATGTAAACCATGAAGAATGACTCCTTTGGCTGATGAATTTAAATAGATTTAGAGTTTTAAAGGTGTTTGTACTTGTTTCATTCAAATAATATAATAGGTCGTTTACCCGCATTTGTTATATTCAACAATCAATGTATCAAAAAGTGTGTTTTGAATCAAAAGAGGAGACTTGCTAACCAGAAATGATGAGAGGAACTTTCTGTTTTTGATTTGAACAATTAATATCAATGGGAAATACAATTCAAATTCAAGGAATCTATTGTTTATTACATTGAATGAATTAATGTTACTGATCGTTCATGGACTCTTGTTCATAATGAATATAATTATTAAGAAAGAAATAAAAGTTAATTTGAAGGTTATTGCAAGAAAAATAGTCCCGGCAGAAACAAGAGCAGCCTAATTCACGTGTGGTGATTAGAAAGTCTCATTATTTAGGAATTAAACCAGTAGACTTTTGTACGAAATGCAAACCATGATGAATGACTCCTCTGGCTGATGGATTTAAATAGATTTAGAGTTTTAAAAGTGTTTGTACTTGTTTCATTCAATTAATATAATAGTTTGTTTACCCGCATGTGTTATATTCAATGATCAATGTATCAAAAAGTGTGTTTTGAATCAAAAGAGGACACTTGCTAACCAGATATGATGAGAGGAACTTTCTATTTTTGATTTCAACAATTAATATCAATAGGAAATACAATTCAAATTCAAGGACTCTATTGTCTATTAAATTGAATGAATTCATGATACAGATCGTTCATGGACTCTTTTACATAATGAATATATCTATTAAGAAAGAAACAAATGTTAATTTCAAGGTTATTTAATGAAAAATAGTACCGGCAACAACAAGAGCAGCCTAATTAACGTGTGGTGATTAGAAAGTCTAATTATTTAGGAATTAAACCAGTAGACTTTTGTACGAAATGCAAACCATTATGAATGACTCCTTTGGCTGATGGATTTAAATAGATTTAGAGTTTTAAAGGTGTTTGTACTTGTTTCATTCAATTAATATAATAGTTGGTTTAGCTGCATGTGTTATATTCTATGATCAATGTATCAAAAAGTGTGTTTTGAATCAAAAGAGGAGACTTGCTAACCAGAAATGATGAGAGGAACTTTCGATTTTTGATTTCAACAATTAATATCAAAAGGAAATACAATTCAAATTCAAGGACTCCATTGTTTATTAAATTGAATGAATTCATGATACAGATCGTTCATGGACTCCTTCTCATAATGAATATAATTATTAAAAAAGAAACAAAAGTTAATTTCTTGGTTATTGCATGAAAAATAGTACCGGCAACAACAAGAGCAGCCTAATTAACGTGTGGTGATTAGAAAGTCTCATTATTTAGGAATTAAACGAGTAGACTTTTGTACGAAATGCAAACCATGATGAATGTCTCCTTTGGCTGATGGATTTAAATAGATTTAGAGTTTTAAAGGTGTTTGTACTTGTTTCATTCAATTAATATAATAGGTCGTTTAGCCGCATGTGTTATATTCTATGATCAATGTATCAAAAAGTGTGTTTTGAATCAAAAGAGGAGACTTGCTAACCAGAAATGATGAGAGGAACTTTCTATTTTTGATTTCAACAATTAATATCAAAAGGAAATACAATTCAAATTCAAGGACTCCATTGTTTATTAAATTGAATGAATTCATGATACAGATCGTTCATGGACTCCTTCTCATAATGAATATAATTATTAACAAAGAAACAAAAGTTAATTTCAAGGTTATTGCATGAAAAATAGTCCCGGCAGCAACAAGAGCAGCCTAATTCACGTGTGGTGATTAGAAAGTCTCATTATTTAGGAAATAAACCAGTAGACTTTTGTATGAAATGCAAACCATGAAGAATGACTCCTTTGGCTGATGGATTTAAATAGATTTATAGTTTTAAAGGTGTTTGTACTTGTTTCGTTCAATTAATAGAATAGGTCATTTAGCCGCATGTGTTATATTCTATGATCAATGTATCAAAAAGTGTGTTTTGAATCAAAAGAGGAGACTTGCTAACCAGAAATGATGAGAGGAACTTTCTGTTTTTGATTTCAACAATTAATATCAATAGGAAATACAATTCAAATTCAAGGACTCTATTTTTTATTACATTGAATGAATTAATGTTACTGATCGTTCATGGACTCCTTTTCATAATGAATATAATTATTAAGAGTGAAATAAAAGTTAATTTCAAGGTTATTGCATGAAAAATAGTCCCGGCAGCAACAAGAGCAGCCTAATTCACGTGTGGTGATTAGAAAGTCTCATTATTTAGGAATTAAACCAGTAGACTTTTGTACGAAATGCAAACCATGATGAATGACTCCTTTGGCTGATGGATTTAAATGGATTTAGAGTTTTAAAAGTGTTTGTACTTGTTTTATTTTAATTAATATAATAGTTTGTTTTAGCCGCATGTGTTATATTCTATCATCAATGTATCGAAAAGTGTGTTTTGAATCAAAAGAGTTGCTAACTAGAAATGATGAGAGGAACTTTCTGTTTTTCATTTCAACAATTAATATCAATAGGAAATAAAATTCAAATTCAAGGACTCCATTGTTTTTTAAATTGAATGAATTCATGTTACAGATCGTTCATGGACTCTTTTTCATAATAAATATAATTATTAACAAAGAAACAAAAGTTAATTTCAACGTTATTGCATCAAAAATAGTCCCGGCAGCAACAAGAGCAGCCTAATTCACATGTGGTGATTAGAAAGTCTCATTATTTAGGAATTAAACCAGTAGACTTTTGTACGAAATGCAAACCATGAAGAATGACTCCTTTGGCTGATGGATTTAAATAGATTTAGAGTTTTAAAGGTGTTTGTACTTGTTTCATTCAAATAATATAATAGGACGTTTACCCGCATGTATTATATTCTATGATCAATGTATCAAAAAGTGTGTTTTGAATCAAAAGAGGAGACTTACTAACCAGAAATGATGAGAGGAACTTTCTATTTTTGATTTCAACAATTAATAGCAATAGGAAATACAATTCAAAATCAAGGACTCCATTGTTTTTTCAATTGAATGAATTCATGTTACAGATCGTTCATGGACTCTTTTTCATAATGAATATAATTATTATGAAAGAAACAAAAGTTAATTTCAAGGTTATTGCATGAAAAATAGTCCCGGCAACAACAAGAGTAGTCTAATTAACATGTGGTGATTAGAAAGTCTCATTATTTAGGAATTAAACCAGTTAACATTTGTACGAAATGCAAACCATGTTGAATGACTCCTTTGGCTGATGGATTGAAATAGATTTAGAGTTTTACTGGTCTTTATACTTGTTTCATTCAATTAACATACTAGTTTGCTTAGCCGCATGTGTTATATTCCATGATCAATGTATCAAAAAGTGTGTTTGGAATCAAAAGAGGAGGCTTGATACCCAGAAAAGATGGGAGGAACTCTCTATTTTTGAATTTAATAATTAATATGAATTGGAAATACAATTCAAAATCAAGGACGCCATTGTTTTTTAAATTGAATGAATTCATGTTATAGATCGTTCATGGACTCTTTTTCATAATGAATATAATTATTAAGAGAGAAATAAAAGTTAATTTCAAGGTTATTGCATGAAAAATAGTACCGGCAACAACAAGAGCAGCCTAATTAACGTGTGGTGATTAGAAAGTCTCATTATTTAGGAATTAAACCAGTAGACTTTTGTACGACATGCAAACCATGAAGAATGACTCCTTTGGCTGATGGATTTAAATAGATTTAGAGTTTTAAAGGTGTTTGTACTTGTTTTATTCAATTAATATAATAGGTCGTTTACCCGCATGTGTTATATTCTATGATCAATGTATAAAAAATTGTGTTTTGAATGAAAAGAGGAGACTTGCTAACCAGAAATGATGAGAGAAACTTTCTATTTTTGATTTCAACAATTAACATCAATAGGAAATACAATTCAAATTCAAGGACTCTATTGTCCATTAAATTGAATGAATTCATGATACAGATCGTTCATGGACTCTTTTTCATAATGAATATAATTATTAAGAAAGAAACCAAAGTTAATTTCAAGGTTATTGCATGAAAAATAGTCCAGGCAACAACAAGAGTAGTCTAGTTAACGTGTGGTGATTAGAAAGTCTCATTATTTAGGAATTAAACCAGTTAACATTTGTACGAAATGCAAACCATGTTGAATGACTCCTTTGGCTGATGGATTGAAATAGATTTAGAGTTTTAATGGTCTTTATACTTGTTTCATTCAATTAACATACTAGTTTGCTTAGCCGCATGTGTTGTATTCCATGATCAATGTATCAATAAGTGTGTTTGGAATCAAAAGAGGAGGCTTGATACCCAGAAAAGATGGGAGGAACTTCCTATTATTGAATTTAATAATTAATATCAATAAGAAATACAATTCAAAATCAAGGACTCCATTGTTTGTTAAATTGAATGAATTCATCTTACAGATCGTTCATGGACTCTTTTTCATAATGAATATAATTATTAAGAAAGAAACAAAAAGTTAATTTCAAGGTTATTGCATGAAAAATAGTACCCGGCAACAACAACAAGAGCAGCCTAATTAACGTGTGGTGATTAGAAAGTCTCATTATTTAGGAATTCAACCAGTAGACTTTTGTATGAAATGCAAACCATGAAGAATGACTCCTGTGGCTGATGGATTTAAATAGATTTAGAGTTTTAAAGGTGTTTGTACTTGTTTCATTCAATTAATATAATAGGTCGTTTAGCAGCATGTGTTATATTCTATGATCAATGTATCAAAAAGTGTGTTTTGAATCAAAAGAGGAGACTTGCTAACCAGAAATGATGAGAGGGAACTTTCTGTTTTTGATTTCAACAATTAATATCAATAGGAAATACAATTCAAATTCAAGGACTCTATTGTTTATTAAATTGAATGAATTAATCTTACAGATCGTTCATGGACTCTCTTTTTCATAATGAATATAATTATTTAAGAGACAAATAAAAGTTAATTTCAAGGTTATTGCATGAAAAATAGTCTTGGTAGCAACAAGAGCAGCCTAATTCACGTGTGGTGATTAGAAAGTCTCATTATTTAGGAAATAAACCAGTAGACTTTTGTACGAAATGCAAACCATGAAGAATGACTCCTTTGGCTGATGGATTTAAATAGATTTAGAGTTTTAAATGTGTTTGTACTTGTTTCATTCAATTAATATAATAGTTTGTTTGGCCGCATGTGTTATATTCTATGATCAATGCATCAAAAAGTGTGTTTTGAATCAAAAGAGGAGACTTGCTAACCAGAAATGATGAGAGGAACTTTCTGTTTTTTATTTCAACAATTAATATCAATAGGAAATACAATTCAAATTCAAGGGCTCCATTGTTTTTTAAATTGAATGAATTCATGTTAAAGATCGTTCTTGGACTGTTTTTCATAATAAATATAATTATTAACAAAGAAACAAAAGTTAATTTCAAGGTTATTGCATGAAAAATAGTCCCGGCAGCAACAAGAGCAGCCTAATTCACGTGTGGTGATTAGAAAGTCTCATTATTTAGGAAATAAACCAGTAGACTTTTGTACGAAATGAAAACCATGAAGAATGACTCCTTTGGCTGATGGATTTAAATAGATTTTGAGTTTTAAAGGTGTTTGTACTTGTTTCGTTCAATTAATAGAATAGGTCATTTAGCCGCATGTGTTATATTCTATGATCAATGTATCAAAAAGTGTGTTTTGAATCAAAAGAGGAGACTTGCTAACCAGAAATGATGAGAGGAACTTTCTGTTTTTGATTTCAACAATTAATATCAATAGGAAATACAATTCAAATTCAAGGACTCTATTGTTTATTAAATTGAATGAATTAATCTTACAGATCGTTCATGGACTCTTTTTCATAATGAATATAATTATTAAGAGAGAAATAAAAGTTAATTTCAAGGTTATTGCATGAAAAATAGTCCCGGCAGCAACAAGAGCAGCCTAATTCACGTGTGGTGATTAGAAAGTCTCATTATTTAGGAATTAAACCAGTAGACTTTTGTACGAAATGCAAACCATGAAGAATGACTCCTTTGGCTGATGGATTTAAATAGATTTTGAGTTTTAAAGGTGTTTGTACTTGTTTCGTTCAATTAATAGAATAGGTCATTTAGCCGCATGTGTTATATTCTATGATCAATGTATCAAAAAGTGTGTTTTGAATCAAAAGAGGAGACTTGCTAACCAGAAATGATGAGAGGAACTTTCTGTTTTTGATTTCAACAATTAATATCAATAGGAAATACAATTCAAATTCAAGGACTCTATTGTTTATTAAATTGAATGAATTAATGTTACAGATCGTTCATGGACTCTTTTTCATAATGAATATAATTATTAAGAGAGAAATAAAAGTTAATTTCAAGGTTATTGCATGAAAAATAGTCCCGGCAGTAGCAAGATTAGCCTAATTAACGCGTGGTGATTAGAAAGTCTCATTATTTAGGAATTAAACCTGTAGACTTTTGTACGAAATTCAAACCATGATGAATGACTCTTTTGGCTGATGGATTTAAATAGATTTACAGTTTTAAAGGTGTTTGTACTTGTTTCATTCAATTAATATAATAGTTGGTTTAGCCGCATGTGTTATATTCTATGATCAATGTATCAAAAAGTGTGTTTTGAATCAAAAGAGGAGACTTGCTAACCAGAAATGATGAGAGGAACTTTATGTTTTTGATTTCAACAATTAATATCAATAGGAAATACAATTCAAATTCAAGGACTCTATTGTTTATTAAATTGAATGAATTAATCTTACAGATCGTTCATGGACTCTTTTTCATAATGAATATAATTATTAAGAGAGAAATAAAAGTTAATTTCAACGTTATTGCATGAAAAATAGTACCGGTAGCAACAAGAGCAGCCTAATTCACGTGTGGTGATTAGAAAGTCTCATTATTTAGGAAATAAACCAGTAGACTTTTGTACGAAATGCAAACCATGAAGAATGACTCCTTTGGCTGATGGATTTAAATAGATTTAGAGTTTTAAAGGTGTTTGTAGTTGTTCCATTCAATTAATATAATAGTTTGTTTGGCCGCATGTGTTATATTCTATGATCAATGCATCAAAAAGTGTGTTTTGAATCAAAAGAGGAGACTTGCTAACCAGAAATGATGAGAGGAACTTTCTGTTTTTGATTTCAACAATTAATATCAATAGGAAATACAATTCAAATTCAAGGGCTCCATTGTTTTTTAAATTGAATGAATTCATGTTACAGATCGTTCTTGGACTGTTTTTCATAATAAATATAATTATTAACAAAGAAAGAAAAGTTAATTTCAAGGTTATTGCATGAAAAATAGTCCCGGCAGCAACAAGAGCAGCCTAATTCACGTGTGTGTGATTAGAAAGTCTCATTATTTAGGAAATAAAAACCAGTAGACTTTTGTACGAAATGCAAACCATGAAGAATGACTCCTTTGGCTGATGGATTTAAATAGATTTAGAGTTTTAAAGGTGTTTGTACTTGTTTCGTTCAATTAATAGAATAGGTCATTTAGCCGCATGTGTTATATTCTATGATCAATGTATCAAAAAAGTGTGTTTTGAATCAAAAGAGGAGACTCTTGCTAACCAGAAATGATGAGAGGAACTTTCTGTTTTTTTGATTTCAACAATTAATATCAATAGGAAATACAATTCAAATTCAAGGACTCTATTGTTTATTAAATTGAATGAATTAATCTTACAGATCGTTCATGGACTCTTTTTCATAATGAATATAATTATTAAGAGAGAAATAAAAAAGTTAATTTCAAGGTTATTGCATGAAAAATAGTCCCCAGCAGCAGCAATAGTAGCGTAATTAACGCGTGGTGATTAGAAAGTCTCATTATTTAGGAATTAAACCTGTAGACTTTTGTACGAAATTCAAACCATGATGAATGACTCTTTTGGCTGATGGATTTAAATAGATTTACAGTTTTAAAGGTGTTTGTACTTGTTTCATTCAATTAATATAATAGTTTGTTTAGCCGCATGTGTTATATTCTATGATCAATGTATCCAAAAGTGTGTTTTGAATCAAAAGAGGAGACTTGCTAACCAGAAATGATGAGAGGAACTTTCTGTTTTTTATTTCAACAATTAATATCAATAGGAAATACAATTCAAATTCAAGGACTCTATTGTTTATTAAATTGAATGAATTAATCTTACAGATCGTTCATGGACTCTTTTTCATAATGAATATAATTATTAAGAGAGAAATAAAAGTTAATTTCAAGGTTATTGCATGAAAAAATAGTCCCCGGCAGCAACAAGAGCAGCCTAATTCACGTGTGGTGATTAGAAAGTCTCATTATTTAGGAAATAAACCAGTAGACTTTTGTACGAAATGCAAACCATGAAGAATGACTCCTTTGGCTGATGGATTTAAATAGATTTAGAGTTTTAAAGGTGTTTGTACTTGTTTCGTTCAATTAATAGAATAGGTCATTTAGCCGCATGTGTTATATTCTATGATCAATGTATCAAAAAGTGTGTTTTGAATCAAAAGAGGAGACTTGCTAACCAGAAATGATGAGAGGAACTTTCTGTTTTTGATTTCAACAATTAATATCAATAGGAAATACAATTCAAATTCAAGGACTCTATTGTTTATTAAATTGAATGAATTAATCTTACAGATCGTTCATGGACTCTTTTTCATAATGAATATAATTATTAAGAGAGAAATAAAAGTTAATTTCAAGGTTATTGCATGAAAAATAGTCCCAGCAGCAGCAAGAGTAGCCTAATTAACGCGTGGTGATTAGAAAGTATCATTATTTAGGAATTAAACCTGTAGACTTTTGTACGAAATTCAAACCATGATGAATGACTCTTTTGGCTGATTGATTTAAATAGATTTACAGTTTTAAAGGTGTTTGTACTTGTTTCATTCAATTAATATAATAGTTTGTTTAGCCGCATGTGTTATATTCTATGATCAATGCATCAAAAAGTGTGTTTTGAATCAAAAGAGGAGACTTGCTAACCAGAAATGATGAGAGGAACTTTCTGTTTTTGATTTCAACAATTAATATCAATAGGAAATACAATTGAAATTCAAGGACTCCATTGTTTTTTAAATTGAATGAATTCATGTTGCAGATCGTTCTTGGACTTTTTTTCATAATAAATATAATTATTAGCAAAGAAACAAAAGTTAATTTCAAGGTTATTGCATGAAAAATAGTCGCGGCAGCAACAAGAGCAGCCTAATTCATGTGTGGTGATTAGAAAGTCTCATTATTTAGGAATTAAACCTGTAGACTTTTGTACGAAATTCAAACCATGATGAATGACTCTTTTGGCTGATGGATTTAAATAGATTTACAGTTTTAAAGGTGTTTGTACTTGTTTCATTCAATTAATATAATAGTTGGTTTAGCCGCATGTGTTATATTCTATGATCAATGTATCAAAAAGTGTGTTTTGAATCAAAAGAGGAGACTTGCTAACCAGAAATGATGAGAGGAACTTTATGTTTTTGATTTCAACAATTAATATCAATAGGAAATACAATTCAAATTCAAGGACTCTATTGTTTATTAAATTGAATGAATTAATCTTACAGATCGTTCATGGACTCTTTTTCATAATGAATATAATTATTAAGAGAGAAATAAAAGTTAATTTCAACGTTATTGCATGAAAAATAGTACCGGTAGCAACAAGAGCAGCCTAATTCACGTGTGGTGATTAGAAAGTCTCATTATTTAGGAAATAAACCAGTAGACTTTTGTACGAAATGCAAACCATGAAGAATGACTCCTTTGGCTGATGGATTTAAATAGATTTAGAGTTTTAAAGGTGTTTGTACTTGTTCCATTCAATTAATATAATAGTTTGTTTGGCCGCATGTGTTATATTCTATGATCAATGCATCAAAAAGTGTGTTTTGAATCAAAAGAGGAGACTTGCTAACCAGAAATGATGAGAGGAACTTTCTGTTTTTGATTTCAACAATTAATATCAATAGGAAATACAATTCAAATTCAAGGGCTCCATTGTTTTTTAAATTGAATGAATTCATGTTACAGATCGTTCTTGGACTGTTTTTCATAATAAATATAATTATTAACAAAGAAACAAAAGTTAATTTCAAGGTTATTGCATGAAAAATAGTCCCGGCAGCAACAAGAGCAGCCTAATTCACGTGTGGTGATTAGAAAGTCTCATTATTTAGGAAATAAACCAGTAGACTTTTGTACGAAATGCAAACCATGAAGAATGACTCCTTTGGCTGATGGATTTAAATAGATTTAGAGTTTTAAAGGTGTTTGTACTTGTTTCGTTCAATTAATAGAATAGGTCATTTAGCCGCATGTGTTATATTCTATGATCAATGTATCAAAAAGTGTGTTTTGAATGAAAAGAGGAGACTTGCTAACCAGAAATGATGAGAGGAACTTTCTGTTTTTGATTTCAACAATTAATATCAATAGGAAATACAATTCAAATTCAAGGACTCTATTGTTTATTAAATTGAATGAATTAATCTTACAGATCGTTCATGGACTCTTTTTCATAATGAATATAATTATTAAGAGAGAAATAAAAGTTAATTTCAAGGTTATTGCATGAAAAATAGTCCCGGCAGCAGCAATAGTAGCCTAATTAACGCGTGGTGATTAGAAAGTCTCATTATTTAGGAATTAAACCTGTAGACTTTTGTACGAAATTCAAACCATGATGAATGACTCTTTTGGCTGATGGATTTAAATAGATTTAGTTATTTTAAAGGTGTTTTGTACTTGTTTCATTCAATTAATATAATAGTTTGTTTTTAGCCGCATGTGTTTATATTCTATGATCAATGTATCCAAAAGTGTGTTTTTGAATCAAAAGAGGAGACTTGCTAACCAGAAATGATGAGAGGAACTTTCTGTTTTTTTTTTCAACAATTAATATCAATAGGAAATACAATTCAAATTCAAGGACTCTATTGTTTATTAAATTGAATGAATTAATCTTACAGATCGTTCATGGACTCTTTTTCATAATGAATATAATTATTAAGAGAGAAATAAAAGTTAATTTCAAGGTTATTGCATGAAAAATAGTCCCAGCAGCAGCAAGAGTAGCCTAATTAACGCGTGGTGATTAGAAAGTATCATTATTTAGGAATTAAACCTGTAGACTTTTGTACGAAATTCAAACCATGATGAATGACTCTTTTGGCTGATTGATTTAAATAGATTTACAGTTTTAAAGGTGTTTGTACTTGTTTCATTCAATTAATATAATAGTTTGTTTAGCCGCATGTGTTATATTCTATGATCAATGCATCAAAAAGTGTGTTTTGAATCAAAAGAGGAGACTTGCTAACCAGAAATGATGAGAGGAACTTTCTGTTTTTGATTTCAACAATTAATATCAATAGGAAATACAATTGAAATTCAAGGACTCCATTGTTTTTTAAATTGAATGAATTCATGTTGCAGATCGTTCTTGGACTTTTTTTCATAATAAATATAATTATTAGCAAAGAAACAAAAGTTAATTACAAGGTTATTGCATGAAAAATAGTCGCGGCAGCAACAAGAGCAGCCTAATTCATGTGTGGTGATTAGAAAGTCTCATTATTTAGGAATTAAACCAGTAGACTTTTGTACGAAATGCAAACCATGAAGAATGACTCCTTTGGCTGATGGATTTAAATAGATTTAGAGTTTTAAAGCTGTTTGTACTTTTTTCGTTCAAATAATATAATAGGTCGTTTACCCGCATGTGTTATATTCTATGATCAATGTATCAACAAGTGTGTTTTTAATCAAAAGAGGAGACTTGCTAACCAGAAATGATGAGAGGAACTTTCTATTTTTGATTTCAACAATTAATATCAATAGGAAATACAATTCAAATTCAAGGACTCTATTATCTATTAAATTGAATGAATTCATGATACAGATCGTTCATGGAGTCTTTTTCATAATGAATATAATTATTAAGAAAGAAATAAAAGTTAATTTCAAGGTTATTACATGAAAAATAGTCCCGGCAGGAACAAGAGTAGCCTAATTAACGTGTGGTGATTAGAAAGTCTCAATATTTAGGAATTAAAATAGTAGACTTTTGTACGAAATGCAAACCATGATGAATGAGTCCTTTGGCTGATGGATTTAAATAGATTTACAGTTTTAAAGGTGTTTGTACTTGTTTCATTCAATTAATATAATAGTTTGTTTAGCCGCATGTGTTATATTCTATGATCAATGCATCAAAAAGTGTGTTTTGAATCAAAAGAGGAGACTTGCTAACCAGAAATGATGAGAGGAACTTTCTATTTTTGATTTCAACAATTAATATCAATAGGAAATACAATTCAAATTCAAGGACTCTATTGTTTATTAAATTGAATGAATTAATCTTACAGATCGTTCATGGACTCTTTTTCATAATGAATATAATTATTAAGAGAGAAATAAAAGTTAATTTCAAGGTTATTGCATGAAAAATAGTCCCGGCAGCAGCAATAGTAGCGTAATTAACGCGTGGTGATTAGAAAGTCTCATTATTTAGGAATTAAACCTGTAGACTTTTATACGAAATTCAAACCATGATGAATGACTCTTTTGGCTGATTAGAAAGTCTCATTGTTTTTTAAAATTGAATGAATTCATGTTACAGATCGTTCATGTACTTTTTTTCATAATAAATATAATTATTAGCAAAGAAACAAAAGTTAATTTCAAGGTTATTGCATGAAAAATACTCCCGGCAGCAACAAGAGCAGCCTAATTCACGTCTGGTGATTAGAAACTCTCATTATTTAGGAAATAAACCAGTAGACTTTTGTACGAAATGCAAACCATGAAGAATGACTCCTGTGGCTGATGGATTTAAATAGATTTAGAGTTTTAAAGGTGTTTGTACTTGTTTCATTTAATTAATATAATAGGTCGTTTAGCCGCATGTGTTATATTCTATGATCAATGTATCAAAAAGTGTGTTTTGAATCAAAAGAGGAGACTTGCTAACCAGAAATGATGAGAGGAACTTTCTGTTTTTGATTTCAACAATTAATATCAATAGGAAATACAATTCAAATTCAAGGACTCTATTGTTTATTAAATTGAATGAATTAATCTTACAGATCGTTCATGGACTCTTTTTCATAATGAATATAATTATTAAGAGAGAAATAAAAGTTAATTTCAAGGTTATTGCATGAAAAATAGTCCCGGCAGCAGCAATAGTAGCGTAATTAACGCGTGGTGATTAGAAAGTCTCATTATTTAGGAATTAAACCTGTAGACTTTTATACGAAATTCAAACCATGATGAATGACTCTTTTGGCTGATTAGAAAGTCTCATTGTTTTTTAAATTGAATGAATTCATGTTACAGATCGTTCATGTACTTTTTTTCATAATAAATATAATTATTAGCAAATAAACAAAAGTTAATTTCAAGGTTATTGCATGAAAAATACTCCCGGCAGCAACAAGAGCAGCCTAATTCACGTCTGGTGATTAGAAACTCTCATTATTTAGGAAATAAACCAGTAGACTTTTGTACGAAATGCAAACCATGAAGAATGACTCCTGTGGCTGATGGATTTAAATAGATTTAGAGTTTTAAAGGTGTTTGTACTTGTTTCATTTAATTAATATAATAGGTCGTTTAGCCGCATGTGTTATATTCTATGATCAATGTATCAAAAAGTGTGTTTTGAATCAAAAGAGGAGACTTGCTAACCAGAAATGATGAGAGGAACTTTCTGTTTTTGATTTCAACAATTAATATCAATAGGAAATACAATTCAAATTCAAGGACTCTATTGTTTATTAAATTGAATGAATTAATCTTACAGATCGTTCATGGACTCTTTTTCATAATGAATATAATTATTAAGAGAGAAATAAAAGTTAATTTCAAGGTTATTGCATGAAAAATAGTCCCGGCAGCAACAAGAGCAGCCTAATTCACGTGTGGTGATTAGAAAGTCTCATTATTTAGGAATTAAACCAGTTAACATTTGTACGAAATGCAAACCATGTTGAATGACTCCTTTGGCTGATGGATTGAAATAGATTTTGAGTTTTAATGGTCTTTATACTTGTTTCATTCAATTAACATACTAGTTTGCTTAGCCGCATGTGTTGTATTCCATGATCAATGTATCAATAAGCGTGTTTAGAATCAAAAGAGGAGGCTTGATACCCAGAAAAGATGGGAGGAACTCTCTATTTTTGAATTCAATAATTAATATCAATAAGAAATACAATTCAAAATCAAGGACTCCATTGTTTTTTAAATTGAATGAATTCATCTTATAGATCGTTCATGGACTCTTTTTCATAATGAATATAATTATTAAGAAAGAAACAAAAGTTAATTTCAAGGGTATTGCATGAAAAATAGTCCCGGCAACAACAAGAGTAGTCTAATTAACGTGTGGTGATTAGAAAGTCTCATTATTTAGGAATTAAAACTGTTAACATTTGTACGAAATGCAAACCATGTTGAATGACTCCTTTGGCTGATGGATTGAAATAGATTTAGAGTTTTAATGGTCTTTATACTCGTTTCATTCAATTAACATACTAGTTTGCTTAGCCGCATGTTTTATATTCCATGATCAATGTATCAAAAAGTGTGTTTGGAATCAAAAGAGGAGGCTTGATACCCAGAAAAGATGGGAGGAACTCTCAATTTTTGAATTCAATATTTAATATCAATAGGAAATAAAATTCAAAATCAAGGACTCCATTGATTAGAAAGTCTCATTATTTAGGAAATAAACCAGTAGACTTTTGTACGAAATGCAAACCATGAAGAATGACTCCTTTGGCTGATGGATTTAAATAGATTTAGAGTTTTAAAGGTGTTTGTACTTGTTTCGTTCAATTAATAGAATAGGTCATTTAGCCGCATGTGTTACATTCTATGATCAATGTATCAAAAAGTGTGTTTTGAATCAAAAGAGGAGACTTGCTAACCAGAAATGATGAGAGGAACTTTCTGTTTTTGATTTCAACAATTAATATCAATAGGAAATACAATTCAAATTCAAGGACTCTATTGTTTATTACATTGAATGAATTAATGTTACTGATCGTTCATGGACTCTTTTTCATAATGAATATAATTATTAAGAAAGAAATAAAAGTTAATTTCAAGGTTATTGCATGAAAAATAGTCCCGGCAGCAACAAGAGCAGCCTAATTCACGTGTGGTGATTAGAAAGTCTCATTATTTAGGAATTAAACCAGTAGACTTTTGTACGAAATGCAAACCATGATGAATGACTCCTTTGGCTGATGGATTTAAATAGATTTAGAGTTTTAAAGGTGTTTGTACTTGTTTCATTCAAATAATATAATAGGTCGTTTACCCGCATGTGTTATATTCTATAATCAATGTATCAACAAGTGTGTTTTGAATCAAAAGAGGAGACTTGCTAACCAGAAATGATGAGAGGAACTTTCTATTTTTGATTTCAACAATTAATATCAATAGGAAATACAATTCAAATTCAAGGACTCTATTGTCCATTAAATTGAATGAATTCATGATACAGATCGTTCATGGACTCTTTTTCATAATGAATATAATTATTAAGAAAGAAACCAAAGTTAATTTCAAGGATATTGCATGAAAAATAGTCCCGGCAACAACAAGAGTAGTCTAATTAATGTGTGGTGATTAGAAAGTCTCATTATTTAGGAATTAAACCAGTTGACTTTTGTACGAAATGCAAACCATGATGAATGACTCCTCTGGCTGATGGATTTAAATAGATTTTGAGTTTTAAAGGTGTTTGTACTTGTTTCATTCAATTAATATAATAGTTTGTTTAGCCGCATGTGTTATATTCTATGATCAATGTATCAAGAAGTGTGTTTTGAATCAAAAGAGGAGATTTGCTAACCAGAAATGATGAGAGGAACTTTCTGTTTTTGATTTCAACAATTAATATCAATAGGAAATACAATTCAAAATCAAGGACTCCATTTTTTTTTAAATTGAATGAATTCATGTTACAGATCATTCATGGACTCTTTTTCATAATAAATATAATTATTAACAAAGAAACAAAAGTTAATTTCAAGGTTATTGCATTAAAAATAGTCGCGGCAGCAGCAACAATAGCAGCCTAATTAACGTGTGGTGTGATTAGAAAGTCTCATTATTTAGGAATTAAAACCAGTAGACTTTTGTACGAAATGCAAACCATGATGAATGACTCCTTTGGCTGATGGATTTTTAAATAGATTTAGAGTTTTAAAGGTGTTTGTACTTGTTTCATTCAAATAATATAATAGGTCGTTTACCCGCATGTGTTATATTCTATCATCAATGTATCAACAAGTGTGTTTTTTGAATCAAAAGAGGAGACTTGCTAACCAGAAATAATGAGAGGAACTTTCTATTTTTGATTTCAAAAATTAATATCAATAGGAAATACAATTCAAATTCAAGGACTCTATTGTCTATTTAAATTGAATGAATTTTCATGATACAGATCGTTCATGGACTCTTTTTCATAATGAATATAATTATTAAGAAAGAAACAAAAAGTTAATTTCAAGGGTATTGCATGAAAAATAGTCCCGGCAACAACAACAAGAGTAGTCTAATTAACGTGTGGTGTGATTAGAAAGTCTCATTATTTAGGAATTAAAACAGTTAACATTTGTACGAAATGCAAACCATGTTGAATGACTCCTTTGGCTGATGGATTGAAATAGATTTAGAGTTTTAATGGTCTTTATACTCGTTTCATTCAATTAACATACTAGTTTGCTTAGCCGCATGTGTTATATTCCATGATCAATGTATCCAAAAGTGTGTTTGGAATCAAAAGAGGAGGCTTGATACCCAGAAAAGATGGGAGGAACTCTCTATTTTTGAATTCAATATTTAATATCAATAGGAAATACAATTCAAAATCAAGGACTCCATTGATTAGAAAGTCTCATTATTTAGGAAATAAACCAGTAGACTTTTGTACGAAATGCAAACCATGAAGAATGACTCCTTTGGCTGATGGATTTAAATAGATTTAGAGTTTTAAAGGTGTTTGTACTTGTTTCGTTCAATTAATAGAATAGGTCATTTAGCCGCATGTGTTTCTATTTCTATGATCAATGTATCAAAAAGTGTGTTTTCAATCAAAAGAGGAGACTTGCTAACCAGAAATGATGAGAGGAACTTTCTGTTTTTGATTTCAACAATTAATATCAATAGGAAATACAATTCAAATTCAAGGACTCTATTGTTTATTACATTGAATGAATTAATGTTACTGATCGTTCATGGACTCTTTTACATAATTAATATATAATTATTAAGAAAGAAAATAAAAGTTAATTTCAAGGTTATTGCATGAAAAAAATAGTCCCGGCAGCAACAAGAGCAGCCTAATTCACGTGTGGTGATTTAGAAAGTCTCATTATTTTAGGAATTAAACCAGTAGACTTTTGTACGAAATGCAAACCATGATGAATGACTCCTCTGGCTGATGGATTTAAATAGATTTTGAGTTTTAAAGGTGTTTGTACTTGTTTCATTCAATTAATATAATAGTTTGTTTAGCCGCATGTGTTATATTCTATGATCAATATATCAAGAAGTGTGTTTTGAATCAAAAGAGGAGATTTGCTAACCAGAAATGATGAGAGGAACTTTCTGTTTTTGATTTCAACAATTAATATCAATAGGAAATACAATTCAAAATCAAGGACTCCATTGTTTTTTAAATTGAATGAATTCATGTTACAGATCATTCATGGACTCTTTTTCATAATAAATATAATTATTAACAAAGAAACAAAAGTTAATTTCAAGGTTATTTCATGAAAAATAGTCGCGGCAGCAACAATAGCAGCCTAATTCATGTGTGGTGATTAGAAAGTCTCATTATTTAGGAATTAAACCAGTAGACTTTTGTACGAAATGCAAACCATGATGAATGACTCCTTTGGCTGATGGATTTAAATAGATTTAGAGTTTTAAAGGTGTTTGTACTTGTTTCATTCAAATAATATAATAGGTCGTTTACCCGCATGTGTTATATTCTATCATCAATGTATCAACAAGTGTGTTTTGAATCAAAAGAGGAGACTTGCTAACCAAAATGATGAGAGAGAACTTTCTATTTTTTTGATTTCAACAATTAATATCAATAGGAAATACAATTCAAATTCAAGGACTCTATTGTCTATTAAATTGAATGAATTCATGATACAGATCGTTCATGGACTCTTTTTCATAATGAATATAATTATTAAGAAAGAAACAAAAGTTAATTTCAAGGGTATTGCATGAAAAATAGTCCCGGCAACAACAAGAGTAGTCTAATTAACGTGTGGTGATTAGAAAGTCTCATTATTTAGGAATTAAAACAGTTAACATTTGTACGAAATGCAAACCATGTTGAATGACTCCTTTGGCTGATGGATTGAAATAGATTTAGAGTTTTAATGGTCTTTATACTCGTTTCATTCAATTAACATACTAGTTTGCTTAGCCGCATGTGTTATATTCCATGATCAATGTATCAAAAAGTGTGTTTGGAATCAAAAGAGAGAGGCTTGATACCCAGAAAAGATGGGAGGAACTCTCTATTTTTGAATTCAATATTTAATATCAATAGGAAATACAATTCAAAATCAAGGACTCCATTGATTAGAAAGTCTCATTATTTAGGAAAATAAACCAGTAGACTTTTGTACGAAATGCAAACCATGAAGAATGACTCCTTTGGCTGATGGATTTAAATAGATTTAGAGTTTTAAAGGTGTTTGTACTTGTTTCGTTCAATTAATAGAATCGGTCATTTAGCCGCATGTGTTATATTCTATGATCAATGTATCAAAAAGTGTGTTTTCAATCAAAAGAGGAGACTTGCTAACCAGAAATGATGAGAGGAACTTTCTGTTTTTGATTTCAACAATTAATATCAATAGGAAATACAATTCAAATTCAAGGACTCTATTGTTTATTACATTGAATGAATTAATGTTACTGATCGTTCATGGACTCTTTTACATAATTAATATAATTATTAAGAAAGAAATAAAAGTTAATTTCAAGGTTATTGCATGAAAAATAGTACCGGCAGCAACAAGAGCAGCCTAATTCACGTGTGGTGATTAGAAAGTCTCATTATTTAGGAATTAAACCAGTAGACTTTTGTACGAAATGCAAACCATGATGAATGACTCCTCTGGCTGATGGATTTAAATAGATTTTGAGTTTTAAAGGTGTTTGTACTTGTTTCATTCAATTAATATAATAGTTTGTTTAGCCGCATGTGTTATATTCTATGATCAATGTATCAAGAAGTGTGTTTTGAATCAAAAGAGGAGATTTGCTAACCAGAAATGATGAGAGGAACTTTCTGTTTTTGATTTCAACAATTAATATCAATAGGAAATACAATTCAAAATCAAGGACTCCATTGTTTTTTAAATTGAATGAATTCATGTTACAGATCATTCATGGACTCTTTTTCATAATAAATATAATTATTAACAAAGAAACAAAAGTTAATTTCAAGGTTATTGCATGAAAAATAGTCGCGGCAGCAACAATAGCAGCCTAATTCACGTGTGGTGATTAGAAAGTCTCATTATTTAGGAATTAGACCAGTAGACTTTTGTACGAAATGCAAACCATGATGAATGACTCCTTTGGCTGATGGATTTAAATAGATTTAGAGTTTTAATGGTCTTTATACTTGTTTCATTCAATTAACATACTAGTTTGCTTAGCCGCATGTGTTGTATTCCATGATCAATGTATCAATAAGCGTGTTTGGAATCAAAAGAGGAGGCTTGATACCCAGAAAAGTTGGGAGGAACTCTCTATTTTTGAATTCAATAATTAATATCAATAAGAAATACAATTCAAAATCAAGGACTCCATTGTTTTTTAAATTGAATGAATTCATCTTATAGATCGTTCATGGACTCTTTTTCATAATGAATATAATTATTAAGAAAGAAACAAAAGTTAATTTCAAGGGTATTGCATGAAAAATAGTCCCGGCAACAACAAGAGTAGTCTAATTAACGTGTGGTGATTAGAAAGTCTCATTATTTAGGAATTAAAACAGTTAACATTTGTACGAAATGCAAACCATGTTGAATGACTCCTTTGGCTGATGGATTGAAATAGATTTAGAGTTTTAATGGTCTTTATACTCGTTTCATTCAATTAACATACTAGTTTGCTTAGCCGCATGTGTTATATTCCATGATCAATGTATCAAAAAGTGTGTTTGGAATCAAAAGAGGAGGCTTGATACGCAGAAAAGATGGGAGGAACTCTCTATTTTTGAATTCAATATTTAATATCAATAGGAAATACAATTCAAAATCAAGGACTCCATTGATTAGAAAGTCTCATTATTTAGGAAATAAACCAGTAGACTTTTGTATGAAATGCAAACCATGAAGAATGACACCTTTGGCTGATGGATTTAAATAGATTTAGAGTTTTAAAGGTGTTTGTACTTGTTTCGTTCAATTAATAGAATAGGTCATTTAGCCGCATGTGTTATATTCTATGATCAATGTATCAAAAAGTGTGTTTTGAATCAAAAGAGGAGACTTGCTAACCAGAAATGATGAGAGGAACTTTCTGTTTTTGATTTCAACAATTAATATCAATAGGAAATACAATTCAAAATCAAGGACTCCATTGTTTTTTAAATTGAATGAATTCATGTTACAGATCATTCATGGACTCTTTTTCATAATAAATATAATTATTAAGAAAGAAACAAAAGTTAATTTCAAGGTTATTGCATGAAAAATAGTCCCGGCAGCAACAAGAGCAGCCTAATTCACGTGTGGTGATTAGAAAGTCTCAATATTTAGGAATTAAACCAGTAGACTTTTGTACGAAATGCAAACCATGATGAATGACTCCTTTTGCTGATGGATTTAAATAGATTTACAGTTTTAAAAGTGTTTTTGTACTTGTTTCATTCAATTAATATAATATTATAGTTTGTTTAGCCGCATGTGTTATATTCTATGATCAATGCATCAAAAAGTGTGTTTTGAATCAAAAGAGGAGACTTGCTAACCAGAAATGGTGAGAGGAACTTTCTGTTTTTGATTTCAACAATTAATATCAATAGGAAATACAAATTCAAATTCAAGGACTCCATTGTTTTTTAAATTGAATGAATTCATGTTACAGATCGTTCATGGACTTTTTTTCATAATGAATATAATTATTAAGAAAGAAACAGAAGTTAATTTCAAGGTTATTGCATGAAAAATAGTCCCGGCAGCAACAAGAGCAGCCTAATTCACGTCTGGTGATTAGAAAGTCTCATTATTTAGGAAATAAACCAGTAGACTTTTGTACGAAATGCAAACCATGATGAATGACTCCTTTGGCTGATGGATTTAAATAGATTTAGAGTTTTAAAGGTGTTTGTACTTCTTTTATTCAATTAATATAATAGGTCGTTTACCCGCATGTGTTATATTCTATGATCAATGTATAAAAAATTGTGTTTTTTGAATGAAAAGAGGAGACTTGCTAACCAGAAATGATGAGAGAAACTTTCTATTTTTGATTTCAACATTTAACATAAATAGGAAATACAATTCAAATTCAAGGACTCTATTGTCCATTAAATTGAATGAATTCATGATACAGATCGTTCATGGACTCTTTTTTTTCATAATGAATATAATTATTAAGAAAGAAACCAAAGTTAATTTCAAGGATATTGCATGAAAAATAGTCCCGGCAACAACAAGAGTAGTCTAATTAACATGTGGTGATTAGAAAGTCTCATTATTTAGGAATTAAACCAGTTAACATTTGTACGAAATGCAAACCATGTTGAATGACTCCTTTGGCTGATGGATTGAAATAGATTTTGAGTTTTAATGGTCTTTATACTCGTTTCATTCAATTAACATACTAGTTTGCTTAGCCGCATGTGTTGTATTCCATGATCAATGTATCAATAAAGCGTGTTTGGAATCAAAAGAGGAGGCTTGATACCCAGAAAAAGATGGGAGGAACTCTCTATTTTTGAATTCAATATTTAATATCAATAGGAAATACAATTCAAAATCAAGGACTCCATTGATTAGAAAGTCTCATTATTTAGGAAAGAAACCAGTAGACTTTTGTACGAAATGCAAACCATGAAGAATGACTCCTTTGGCTGATGGATTTAAATAGATTTAGAGTTTTAAAGGTGTTTGTACTTGTTTCGTTCAATTAATAGAATAGGTCATTTAGCCGCATGTGTTATATTCTATGATCAATGTATCAAAAAGTGTGTTTTCAATCAAAAGAGGAGACTTGCTAACCAGAAATGATGAGAGGAACTTTCTGTTTTTGATTTCAACAATTAATATCAATAGGAAATACAATTCAAATTCAAGGACTCTATTGTTTATTACATTGAATGAATTAATGTTACTGATCGTTCATGGACTCTTTTACATAATGAATATAATTATTAAGAAAGAAATAAAAGTTAATTTCAAGGTTATTGCATGAAAAATAGTCCCAGCAGCAACAAGAGCAGCCTAATTCACGTGTGGTGATTAGAAAGTCTCATTATTTAGGAATTAAACCAGTAGACTTTTGTACGAAATGCAAACCATGATGAATGACTCCTCTGGCTGATGGATTTAAATAGATTTTGAGTTTTAAAGGTGTTTGTACTTGATTCATTCAATTAATATAATAGTTTGTTTAGCCGCATGTGTTATATTCTATGATCAATGTATCAAGAAGTGTGTTTTGAATCAAAAGAGGAGATTTGCTAACCAGAAATGATGAGAGGAACTTCCTGTTTTTGATTTCAACAATTAATATCAATAGGAAATACAATTCAAAATCAAGGACTCCATTTTTTTTTAAATTGAATGAATTCATGTTACAGATCATTCATGGACTCTTTTTCATAATAAATATAATTATTAACAAAGAAGCAAAAGTTAATTTCAAGGTTATTGCATTAAAAATAGTCGCGGCAGCAACAATAGCAGCCTAATTAACGTGTGGTGATTAGAAAGTCTCATTATTTAGGAATTAAACCAGTAGACTTTTGTACGAAATGCAAACCATGATGAATGACTCCTTTGGCTGATGGATTTAAATAGATTTAGAGTTTTAAAGGTGTTTGTACTTGTTTCATTCAAATAATATAATAGGTCGTTTACCCGCATGTGTTATATTCTATCATCAATGTATCAACAAGTGTGTTTTGAATCAAAAGAGGAGACTTGCTAACTAGAAATGATGAGAGGAACTTTCTATTTTTGATTTCAACAATTAATATCAATAGGAAATACAATTCAAATTCAAGGACTCTATTGTCTATTAAATTGAATGAATTCATGATACAGATCGTTCATGGACTCTTTTTCATAATGAATATAATTATTAAGAAAGAAACAAAAGTTAATTTCAAGGGTATTGCAATAAAAATAGTCCCGGCAACAACAAGAGTAGTCTAATTAACGTGTGGTGATTAGAAAGTCTCATTATTTAGGAATTAAAACAGTTAACATTTGTACGAAATGCAAACCATGTTGAATGACTCCTTTGGCTGATGGATTGAAATAGATTTAGAGTTTTAATGGTCTTTATACTCGTTTCATTCAATTAACATACTAGTTTGCTTAGCCGCATGTGTTATATTCCATGATCAATGTATCAAAAAGTGTGTTTGGAATCAAAAGAGGAGGCTTGATACCCAGAAAAGATGGGAGGAACTCTCTATTTTTGAATTCAATATTTAATATCAATAGGAAATACAATTCAAAATCAAGGACTCCATTGATTAGAAAGTCTCATTATTTAGGAAATAAACCAGTAGACTTTTGTACGAAATGCAAACCATGAAGAATGACTCCTTTGGCTGATGGATTTAAATAGATTTAGAGTTTTAAAGGTGTTTGTACTTGTTTCGTTCAATTAATAGAATAGGTCATTTAGCCGCATGTGTTGTATTCTATGATCAATGTATCAAAAAGTGTGTTTTCAATCAAAAGAGGAGACTTGCTAACCAGAAATGATGAGAGGAACTTTCTGTTTTTGATTTCAACAATTAATATCAATAGGAAATACAATTCAAATTCAAGGACTCTATTGTTTATTAAATTGAATGAATTAATCTTACAGATCGTTCATGGACTCTTTTTCATAATGAATGTAATTATTAAGAGAGAAATAAAAGTTAATTTCAAGGTTATTGCATGAAAAATAGTCCTGGCAGCAACAAGAGTAGCCTAATTAACGCGTGGTGATTAGAAAGTCTCATTATTTAGGAATTAAACCAGTAGACTTTTGTACGAAATGCAAACCATGATGAATGACTCCTTTGGCTGATGGATTTGAATAGATTTACAGTTTTAAAGGTGTTTGTACTTGTTTCATTCAATTAATATAATAGTTTTGTTTAGCCGCATGTGTTATATTCTATGATCAGTGCATCAAAAAGTGTGTTTTGAATCAAAAGAGGAGACTTGCTAACCAGAAATGATGAGAGGAACTTTCTGTTTTTGATTTCAACAATTAATATCAATAGGAAATACAATTCAAAATCAAGGACTCCATTGTTTTTTAAATTGAATGAATTCATGTTACAGATCATTCATGGACTCTTTTTCATAATAAATATAATTATTAAGAAAGAAACAAAAGTTAATTTCAAGGTTATTGCATGAAAAATAGTCCCGGCAGCAACAAGAGCAGCCTAATTCACGTGTGGTGATTAGAAAGTCTCAATATTTAGGAATTAAACCAGTAGACTTTTGTACGAAATGCAAACCATGATGAATGACTCCTTTTGCTGATGGATTTAAATAGATTTAGAGTTTTAAAGGTGTTTGTACTTGTTTCATTCAAATAATATAATAGGTCGTTTACCCGCATGTGTTATATTCTATCATCAATGTATCAACAAGTGTGTTTTGAATCAAAAGAGGAGACTTGCTAACCAGAAATGATGAGAGGAACTTTCTATTTTTGATTTCAACAATTAATATCAATAGGAAATACAATTCAAATTCAAGGACTCTATTGTCTATTAAATTGAATGAATTCATGATACAGATCGTTCATGGACTCTTTTTCATAATGAATATAATTATTAAGAAAGAAACAAAAGTTAATTTCAAGGGTATTGCATGAAAAATAGTCCCGGGCAACAACAAGAGTGGTCTAATTAACGTGTGGTGATTAGAAAGTCTCATTATTTAGGAATTAAAACAGTTAACATTTGTACGAAATGCAAACCATGTTGAATGACTCCTTTGGCTGATGGATTGAAATAGATTTAGAGTTTTAATGGTCTTTATACTCGTTTCATTCAATTAACATACTAGTTTGCTTAGCCGCATGTCTTATATTCCATGATCAATGTATCAAAAAGTGTGTTTGGAATCAAAAGAGGAGGCTTGATACCCAGAAAAGATGGGAGGAACTCTCTATTTTTGAATTCAATATTTAATATCAATAGGAAATACAATTCAAAATCAAGGACTCCATTGATTAGAAAGTCTCATTATTTAGGAAATAAACCAGTAGACTTTTGTACGAAATGCAAACCATGAAGAATGACTCCTTTGGCTGATGGATTTAAATAGATTTAGAGTTTTAAAGGTGTTTGTACTTGTTTCGTTCAATTAATAGAATCGGTCATTTAGCCGCATGTGTTATATTCTATGATCAATGTATCAAAAAGTGTGTTTTCAATCAAAAGAGGAGACTTGCTAACCAGAAATGATGAGAGGAACTTTCTGTTTTTGATTTCAACAATTAATATCAATAGGAAATACAATTCAAATTCAAGGACTCTATTGTTTATTAAATTGAATGAATTAATCTTACAGATCGTTCATGGACTCTTTTTCATAATGAATGTAATTATTAAGAGAGAAATAAAAGTTAATTTCAAGGTTATTGCATGAAAAATAGTCCTGGCAGCAACAAGAGTAGCCTAATTAACGCGTGGTGATTAGAAAGTCTCATTATTTAGGAATTAAACCAGTAGACTTTTGTACGAAATGCAAACCATGATGAATGACTCCTTTGGCTGATGGATTTGAATAGATTTACAGTTTTAAAGGTGTTTGTACTTGTTTCATTCAATTAATATAATAGTTTGTTTAGCCGCATGTGTTATATTCTATGATCAATGCATCAAAAAGTGTGTTTTGAATCAAAAGAGGAGACTTGCTAACCAGAAATGATGAGAGGAACTTTCTGTTTTTGATTTCAACAATTAATATCAATAGGAAATACAATTCAAAATCAAGGACTCCATTGTTTTTTTAAATTGAATGAATTCATGTTACAGATCATTCATGGACTCTTTTTCATAATAAATATAATTATTAAGAAAGAAACAAAAGTTAATTTCAAGGTTATTGCATGAAAAATAGTCCCGGCAGCAACAAGAGCAGCCTAATTCACGTGTGTGGTGATTAGAAAGTCTCAATATTTAGGAATTAAACCAGTAGACTTTTGTACGAAATGCAAACCATGATGAATGACTCCTTTTGCTGATGGATTTAAATAGATTTACAGTTTTAAAGGTGTTTGTACTTGTTTCATTCAATTAATATAATAGTTTGTTTAGCCGCATGTGTTATATTCTATGATCAATGCATCAAAAAGTGTGTTTTGAATCAAAAGAGGAGACTTGCTAACCAGAAATGGTGAGAGGAACTTTCTGTTTTTGATTTCAACAATTAATATCAATAGGAAATACAATTCAAATTCAAGGACTCCATTGTTTTTTAAATTGAATGAATTCATGTTACAGATCGTTCATGGACTTTTTTTCATAATGAATATAATTATTAAGAAAGAAACAAAAGTTAATTTCAAGGTTATTGCATGAAAAATAGTCCCGGCAGCAACAAGAGCAGCCTAATTCACGTCTGGTGATTAGAAAGTCTCATTATTTAGGAAATAAACCAGTAGACTTTTGTACGAAATGCAAACCATGATGAATGACTCCTTTGGCTGATGGATTTAAATAGATTTAGAGTTTTAAAGGTGTTTGTACTTCTTTTATTCAATTAATATAATAGGTCGTTTACCCGCATGTGTTATATTCTATGATCAATGTATAAAAAATTGTGTTTTGAATGAAAAGAGGAGACTTGCTAACCAGAAATGATGAGAGAAACTTTCTATTTTTGATTTCAACATTTAACATAAATAGGAAATACAATTCAAATTCAAGGACTCTATTGTCCATTAAATTGAATGAATTCATGATACAGATCGTTCATGGACTCTTTTTCATAATGAATATAATTATTAAGAAAGAAACCAAAGTTAATTTCAAGGATATTGCATGAAAAATAGTCCCGGCAACAACAAGAGTAGTCTAATTAACATGTGGTGATTAGAAAGTCTCATTATTTAGGAATTAAACCAGTTAACATTTGTACGAAATGCAAACCATGTTGAATGACTCCTTTGGCTGATGGATTGAAATAGATTTTGAGTTTTTAATGGTCTTTTATACTCGTTTCATTCAATTAACATACTAGTTTGCTTAGCCGCATGTGTTGTATTCCATGATCAATGTATCAATAAGCGTGTTTGGAATCAAAAGAGGAGGCTTGATACCCAGAAAAGATGGGAGGAACTCTCTATTTTTGAATTCAATATTTAATATCAATAGGAAATACAATTCAAAATCAAGGACTCCATTGATTAGAAAGTCTCATTATTTAGGAAAGAAACCAGTAGACTTTTGTACGAAATGCAAACCATGAAGAATGACTCCTTTGGCTGATGGATTTAAATAGATTTAGAGTTTTAAAGGTGTTTGTACTTGTTTCGTTCAATTAATAGAATAGGTCATTTAGCCGCATGTGTTATATTCTATGATCAATGTATCAAAAAGTGTGTTTTCAATCAAAAGAGGAGACTTGCTAACCAGAAATGATGAGAGGAACTTTCTGTTTTTGATTTCAACAATTAATATCAATAGGAAATACAATTCAAATTCAAGGACTCTATTGTTTATTACATTGAATGAATTAATGTTACTGATCGTTCATGGACTCTTTTACATAATGAATATAATTATTAAGAATGAAATAAAAGTTAATTTCAAGGTTATTGCATGAAAAATAGTCCCGGCAGCAACAAGAGCAGCCTAATTCACGTGTGGTGATTAGAAAGTCTCATTATTTAGGAATTAAACCAGTAGACTTTTGTACGAAATGCAAACCATGATGAATGACTCCTCTGGCTAATGGATTTAAATAGATTTTGAGTTTTAAAGGTGTATGTACTTGTTTCATTCAATTAATATAATAGTTTGTTTAGCCGCATGTGTTATATTCTATGATCAATGTATCAAGAAGTGTGTTTTGAATCAAAAGAGGAGATTTGCTAACCAGAAATGATGAGAGGAACTTTCTGTTTTTGATTTCAACAATTAATATCAATAGGAAATACAATTCAAAATCAAGGACTCCATTTTTTTTTAAATTGAATGAATTCATGTTACAGATCATTCATGGACTCTTTTTCATAATAAATATAATTATTAACAAAGAAGCAAAAGTTAATTTCAAGGTTATTGCATTAAAAATAGTCGCGGCAGCAACAATAGCAGCCTAATTAACGTGTGGTGATTAGAAAGTCTCATTATTTAGGAATTAAACCAGTAGACTTTTGTACGAAATGCAAACCATGATGAATGACTCCTTTGGCTGATGGATTTAAATAGATTTAGAGTTTTAAAGGTGTTTGTACTTGTTTCATTCAAATAATATAATAGGTCGTTTACCCGCATGTGTTATATTCTATCATCAATGTATCAACAAGTGTGTTTTGAATCAAAAGAGGAGACTTGCTAACCAGAAATGATGAGAGGAACTTTCTATTTTTGATTTCAACAATTAATATCAATAGGAAATACAATTCAAATTCAAGGACTCTATTGTCTATTAAATTGAATGAATTCATGATACAGATCGTTCATGGACTCTTTTTCATAATGAATATAATTATTAAGAAAGAAACAAAAGTTAATTTCAAGGGTATTGCATGAAAAATAGTCCCGGCAACAACAAGAGTGGTCTAATTAACGTGTGGTGATTAGAAAGTCTCATTATTTAGGAATTAAAACAGTTAACATTTGTACGAAATGCAAACCATGTTGAATGACTCCTTTGGCTGATGGATTGAAATAGATTTAGAGTTTTAATGGTCTTTATACTCGTTTCATTCAATTAACATACTAGTTTGCTTAGCCGCATGTCTTATATTCCATGATCAATGTATCAAAAAGTGTGTTTGGAATCAAAAGAGGAGGCTTGATACCCAGAAAAGATGGGAGGAACTCTCTATTTTTGAATTCAATATTTAATATCAATAGGAAATACAATTCAAAATCAAGGACTCCATTGATTAGAAAGTCTCATTATTTAGGAAATAAACCAGTAGACTTTTGTACGAAATGCAAACCATGAAGAATGACTCCTTTGGCTGATGGATTTAAATAGATTTAGAGTTTTAAAGGTGTTTGTACTTGTTTCATTCAAATAATATAATAGGTCGTTTACCCGCATGTGTTATATTCTATGATCAATGTATCAAAAAGTGTGTTTTCAATCAAAAGAGGAGACTTGCTAACCAGAAATGATGAGAGGAACTTTCTGTTTTTGATTTCAACAATTAATATCAATAGGAAATACAATTCAAATTCAAGGACTCTATTGTTTATTACATTGAATGAATTAATGTTACTGATCGTTCATGGACTCTTTTACATAATTAATATAATTATTAAGAAAGAAATAAAAGTTAATTTCAAGGTTATTGCATGAAAAATAGTACCGGCAGCAACAAGAGCAGCCTAATTCACGTGTGGTGATTAGAAAGTCTCATTATTTAGGAATTAAACCAGTAGACTTTTGTACGAAATGCAAACCATGATGAATGACTCCTCTGGCTGATGGATTTAAATAGATTTTGAGTTTTAAAGGTGTTTGTACTTGTTTCATTCAATTAATATAATAGTTTGTTTAGCCGCATGTGTTATATTCTATGATCAATGTATCAAGAAGTGTGTTTTGAATCAAAAGAGGAGATTTGCTAACCAGAAATGATGAGAGGAACTTTCTGTTTTTGATTTCAACAATTAATATCAATAGGAAATACAATTCAAAATCAAGGACTCCATTGTTTTTTTAAATTGAATGAATTCATGTTACAGATCATTCATGGACTCTTTTTCATAATAAATATAATTATTAACAAAGAAACAAAAGTTAATTTCAAGGTTATTGCATGAAAAATAGTCGCGGCAGCAACAATAGCAGCCTAATTCACGTGTGGTGATTAGAAAGTCTCATTATTTAGGAATTAGACCAGTAGACTTTTGTACGAAATGCAAACCATGATGAATGACTCCTTTGGCTGATGGATATAAATAGATTTAGAGTTTTAATGGTCTTTATACTTGTTTCATTCAATTAACATACTAGTTTGCTTAGCCGCATGTGTTGTATTCCATGATCAATGTATCAATAAGCGTGTTTGGAATCAAAAGAGGAGGCTTGATACCCAGAAAAGTTGGGAGGAACTCTCTATTTTTGAATTCAATAATTAATATCAATAAGAAATACAATTCAAAATCAAGGACTCCATTGTTTTTTAAATTGAATGAATTCATCTTATAGATCGTTCATGGACTCTTTTTCATAATGAATATAATTATTAAGAAAGAAACAAAAGTTAATTTCAAGGGTATTGCATGAAAAATAGTCCCGGCAACAACAAGAGTAGTCTAATTAACGTGTGGTGATTAGAAAGTCTCATTATTTAGGAATTAAAACAGTTAACATTTGTACGAAATGCAAACCATGTTGAATGACTCCTTTGGCTGATGGATTGAAATAGATTTAGAGTTTTAATGGTCTTTATACTCGTTTCATTCAATTAACATACTAGTTTGCTTAGCCGCATGTGTTATATTCCATGATCAATGTATCAAAAAGTGTGTGTTGGAATCAAAAGAGGAGGCTTGATACGCAGAAAAGATGGGAGGAACTCTCTATTTTTGAATTCAATATTTAATATCAATAGGAAATACAATTCAAAATCAAGGACTCCATTGATTAGAAAGTCTCATTATTTAGGAAATAAACCAGTAGACTTTTGTATGAAATGCAAACCATGAAGAATGACACCTTTGGCTGATGGATTTAAATAGATTTAGAGTTTTAAAGGTGTTTGTACTTGTTTCGTTCAATTAATAGAATAGGTCATTTAGCCGCATGTGTTATATTCTATGATCAATGTATCAAAAAGTGTGTTTTGAATCAAAAGAGGAGACTTGCTCACCAGAAATGATGAGAGGAACTTTCTGTTTTTGATTTCAACAATTAATATCAATAGGAAATACAATTCAAATTCAAGGACTCTATTGTTTATTACATTGAATGAATTAATGTTACTGATCGTTCATAGACTCTTTTTCATAATGAATATAATTATTAAGAAAGAAATAAAAGTTAATTTCAAGGTTATTGCATGAAAAATAGTCCCGGCAGCAACAAGAGCAGCCTAATTCACGTGTGGTGATTAGAAAGTCTCAATATTTAGGAATTAAACCAGTAGACTTTTGTACGAAATGCAAACCATGATGAATGACTCCTTTGGCTGATGGATTTAAATAGATTTACAGTTTTAAAGGTGTTTGTACTTGTTTCATTCAATTAATATAATAGTTTGTTTAGCCGCATGTGTTATATTCTATGATCAATGCATCAAAATGTGTGTTTTGAATCAAAAGAGGAGACTTGCTAACCAGAAATGATGAGAGGAACTTTCTGTTTTTGATTTCAACAATTAATATCAATAGGAAATACAATTCAAATTCAAGGACTCCATTGTTTTTTAAATTGAATGAATTCATGTTACAGATCGTTCATGGACTTTTTTTCATAATGAATATAATTATTAAGAAAGAAACAAAAGTTAATTTCAAGGTTATTGCATGAAAAATAGTCCCGGCAGCAACAAGAGCAGCCTAATTCACGTCTGGTGATTAGAAAGTCTCATTATTTAGGAAATAAACCAGTAGACTTTTGTACGAAATGCAAACCATGATGAATGACTCCTTTGGCTGATGGATTTAAATAGATTTAGAGTTTTAAAGGTGTTTGTACTTCTTTTATTCAATTAATATAATAGGTCGTTTACCCGCATGTGTTATATTCTATGATCAATGTATAAAAAAATTTTGTGTTTTGAATGAAAAGAGGAGACTTGCTAACCAGAAATGATGAGAGAAACTTTCTATTTTTGATTTCAACATTTAACATAAATAGGAAATACAATTCAAATTCAAGGACTCTATTGTCCATTAAATTGAATGAATTCATGATACAGATCGTTCATGGACTCTTTTTCATAATGAATATAATTATTAAGAAAGAAACCAAAGTTAATTTCAAGGATATTGCATGAAAAATAGTCCCGGCAACAACAAGAGTAGTCTAATTAACATGTGGTGATTAGAAAGTCTCATTATTTAGGAATTAAACCAGTTAACATTTGTACGAAATGCAAACCATGTTGAATGACTCCTTTGGCTGATGGATTGAAATAGATTTTGAGTTTTAATGGTCTTTATACTCGTTTCATTCAATTAACATACTAGTTTGCTTAGCCGCATGTGTTGTATTCCATGATCAATGTATCAATAAGCGTGTTTGGAATCAAAAGAGGAGGCTTGATACCCAGAAAAGATGGGAGGAACTCTCTATTTTTGAATTCAATATTTAATATCAATAGGAAATACAATTCAAAATCAAGGACTCCATTGATTAGAAAGTCTCATTATTTAGGAAAGAAACCAGTAGACTTTTGTACGAAATGCAAACCATGAAGAATGACTCCTTTGGCTGATGGATTTAAATAGATTTAGAGTTTTAAAGGTGTTTGTACTTGTTTCGTTCAATTAATAGAATAGGTCATTTAGCCGCATGTGTGTATTATATTCTATGATCAATGTATCAAAAAGTGTGTTTTCAATCAAAAGAGGAGACTTGCTAACCAGAAATGATGAGAGGAACTTTCTGTTTTTTGATTTCAACAATTAATATCAATAGGAAATACAATTCAAATTCAAGGACTCTATTGTTTATTACATTGAATGAATTAATGTTACTGATCGTTCATGGACTCTTTTTCATAATGAATATAATTATTAAGAAAGAAATAAAAGTTAATTTCAAGGTTATTGCATGAAAAATAGTCCCGGCAGCAACAAGAGCAGCCTAATTCACGTGTGGTGATTAGAAAGTCTCAATATTTAGGAATTAAACCAGTAGACTTTTGTATGAAATGCAAACCATGATGAATGACTCCTTTGGCTGATGGATTTAAATAGATTTACAGTTTTAAAGGTGTTTGTACTTGTTTCATTCAATTAATATAATAGTTTGTTTAGCCGCATGTGTTATATTCTATGATCAATGCGTCAAAAAGTGTGTTTTGAATCAAAAGAGGAGACTTGCTAACCAGAAATGATGAGAGGAACTTTCTGTTTTTGATTTCAACAATTAATATCAATAGGAAATACAATTCAAATTCAAGGACTCCATTGTTTTTTAAATTGAATGAATTCATGTTACAGATCGTTCATGGACTTTTTTTCATAATGAATATAATTATTAAGAAGGAAACAAAAGTTAATTTCAAGGTTATTGCATGAAAAATAGTCCCGGCAGCAACAAGAGCAGCCTAATTCACGTCTGGTGATTAGAAAGTCTCATTATTTAGGAAATAAACCAGTAGACTTTTGTACGAAATGCAAACCATGATGAATGACTCCTTTGGCTGATGGATTTAAATAGATTTAGAGTTTTAAAGGTGTTTGTACTTCTTTTATTCAATTAATATAATAGGTCGTTTACCCGCATGTGTTATATTCTATGATCAATGTATAAAAAATTGTGTTTTGAATGAAAAGAGGAGACTTGCTAACCAGAAATGATGAGAGAAACTTTCTATTTTTGATTTCAACATTTAACATAAATAGGAAATACAATTCAAATTCAAGGACTCTATTGTCCATTAAATTGAATGAATTCATGATACAGATCGTTCATGGACTCTTTTTCATAATGAATATAATTATTAAGAAAGAAACCAAAGTTAATTTCAAGGATATTGCATGAAAAATAGTCCCGGCAACAACAAGAGTAGTCTAATTAACATGTGGTGATTAGAAAGTCTCATTATTTAGGAATTAAACCAGTTAACATTTGTACGAAATGCAAACCATGTTGAATGACTCCTTTGGCTGATGGATTGAAATAGATTTTGAGTTTTAATGGTCTTTATACTCGTTTCATTCAATTAACATACTAGTTTGCTTAGCCGCATGTGTTGTATTCCATGATCAATGTATCAATAAGCGTGTTTGGAATCAAAAGAGGAGGCTTGATACCCAGAAAAGATGGGAGGAACTCTCTATTTTTGAATTCAATATTTAATATCAATAGGAAATACAATTCAAAATCAAGGACTCCATTGATTAGAAAGTCTCATTATTTAGGAAAGAAACCAGTAGACTTTTGTACGAAATGCAAACCATGAAGAATGACTCCTTTGGCTGATGGATTTAAATAGATTTAGAGTTTTAAAGGTGTTTGTACTTGTTTCGTTCAATTAATAGAATAGGTCATTTAGCCGCATGTGTTATATTCTATGATCAATGTATCAAAAAGTGTGTTTTCAATCAAAAGAGGAGACTTGCTAACCAGAAATGATGAGAGGAACTTTCTGTTTTTGATTTCAACAATTAATATCAATAGGAAATACAATTCAAATTCAAGGACTCTATTGTTTATTAAATTGAATGAATTAATCTTACAGATCGTTCATGGACTCTTTTTCATAATGAATGTAATTATTAAGAGAGAAATAAAAGTTAATTTCAAGGTTATTGCATGAAAAATAGTCCCGGCAGCAACAAGAGTAGCCTAATTAACGCGTGGTGATTAGAAAGTCTCATTATTTAGGAATTAAAACCAGTAGACTTTTGTACGAAATGCAAACCATGATGAATGACTCCTTTGGCTGATGGATTTGAATAGATTTACAGTTTTAAAGGTGTTTGTACTTGTTTCATTCAATTAATATAATAGTTTGTTTAGCCGCATGTGTTATATTCTATGATCAATGCATCAAAAAGTGTGTTTTGAATCAAAAGAGGAGACTTGCTAACCAGAAATGATGAGAGGAACTTTCTGTTTTTGATTTCAACAATTAATATCAATAGGAAATACAATTCAAAATCAAGGACTCCATTGTTTTTTAAATTGAATGAATTCATGTTACAGATCATTCATGGACTCTTTTTCATAATAAATATAATTATTAAGAAAGAAACAAAAGTTAATTTCAAGGTTATTGCATGAAAAATAGTCCCGGCAGCAACAAGAGCAGCCTAATTCACGTGTGGTGATTAGAAAGTCTCAATATTTAGGAATTAAACCAGTAGACTTTTGTACGAAATGCAAACCATGATGAATGACTCCTTTGGCTGATGGATTTAAATAGATTTACAGTTTTAAAGGTGTTTGTACTTGTTTCATTCAATTAATATAATAGTTTGTTTAGCCGCATGTGTTATATTCTATGATCAATGCATCAAAAAGTGTGTTTTGAATCAAAAGAGGAGACTTGCTAACCAGAAATGGTGAGAGGAACTTTCTGTTTTTGATTTCAACAATTAATATCAATAGGAAATACAATTCAAATTCAAGGACTCCATTGTTTTTTAAATTGAATGAATTCATGTTACAGATCGTTCATGGACTTTTTTTCATAATGAATATAATTATTAAGAAAGAAACAAAAGTTAATTTCAAGGTTATTGCATGAAAAATAGTCCCGGCAGCAACAAGAGCAGCCTAATTCACGTCTGGTGATTAGAAAGTCTCATTATTTAGGAAATAAACCAGTAGACTTTTGTACGAAATGCAAACCATGATGAATGACTCCTTTGGCTGATGGATTTAAATAGATTTAGAGTTTTAAAGGTGTTTGTACTTCTTTTATTCAATTAATATAATAGGTCGTTTACCCGCATGTGTTATATTCTATGATCAATGTATAAAAAATTGTGTTTTGAATGAAAAGAGGAGACTTGCTAACCAGAAATGATGAGAGAAACTTTCTATTTTTGATTTCAACAATTAATATCAATAGGAAATACAATTCAAATTCAAGGACTCTATTGTTTATTAAATTGAATGAATTAATCTTACAGATCGTTCATGGACTCTTTTTCATAATGAATGTAATTATTAATAGAGAAATAAAAGTTAAATTCAAGGTTATTGCATGAAAAATAGTCCCGACAGCAACAAGAGCAGCCTAATTCACGTCTGGTGATTAGAAAGTCTCATTATTTAGGAAATAAACCAGTAGACTTTTGTACGAAATGCAAACCATGATGAATGACTCCTTTGGCTGATGGATTTAAATAGATTTAGAGTTTTAAAGGTGTTTGTACTTCTTTTATTCAATTAATATAATAGGTCGTTTACCCGCATGTGTTATATTCTATGATCAATGTATAAAAAATTGTGTTTTGAATGAAAAGAGGAGACTTGCTAACCAGAAATGATGAGAGAAAATTTCTATTTTTGATTTCAACATTTAACATCAATAGGAAATACAATTCAAATTCAAGGACTCTATTGTCCATTAAATTGAATGAATTCATGATACAGATCGTTCATGGACTCTTTTTCATAATGAATATAATTATTAAGAAAGAAACCAAAGTTAATTTCAAGGATATTGCATGAAAAATAGTCCCGGCAACAACAAGAGCAGCCTAATTAACGTGTGGTGATTAGAAAGTCTCATTATTTAGGATTTAAACCAGTAGACTTTTGTACGAAATGCAAACCATGAAGAATGACTCCTTTGGCTGATGGATTTAAATAGATTTAGAGTTTTAAAGGTGTTTGTACTTGTTTCATTCAATTAATATAATAGGTCGTTTAGCCGCATGTGTTATATTTTATGATCAATGTATCAAAAAGTGTGTTTTGAATCAAAAGAGGAGACTTGCTAACTAGAAATGATGAGAGGAACTTTCTGTTTTTGATTTCAACAATTAATATCAATAGGAAATACAATTCAAATTCAAGGACTCTATTGTTTATTAAATTGAATGAATTAATCTTACAGATCGTTCATGGACTCTTTTTCATAATGAATGTAATTATTAATAGAGAAATAAAAGTTAATTTCAAGGTTATTGCATGAAAAATAGTCCCGACAGCAACAAGAGTAGCCTAATTAACGCGTGGTGATTAGAAAGTCTCATTATTTAGGAATTAAACCAGTAGACTTTTGTACGAAATGCAAACCATGATGAATGACTCCTTTGGCTGATGGATTTGAATAGATTTACAGTTTTAAAGGTGTTTGTACTTGTTTCATTCAATTAATATAATAGTTTGTTTAGCCGCATGTGTTATATTCTATGATCAATGCATCAAAAAGTGTGTTTTGAATCAAAAGAGGAGACTTGCTAACCAGAAATGATGAGAGGAACTTTCTGTTTTTGATTTCAACAATTAATATCAATAGGAAATACAATTCAAATTCAAGGACTCTATTGTTTATTAAATTGAATGAATTAATCTTACAGATCGTTCATGGACTCTTTTTCATAATGAATGTAATTATTAGGAGAGAAATAAAAGTTAATTTCAAGGTTATTGCATGAAAAATAGTCCCGGCAGCAACAAGAGTAGCCTAATTAACGCGTGGTGATTAGAAAGTCTTATTATTTAGGAATTAAACCAGTAGACTTTTGTACGAAATGCAAACCATGATGAATGACTCCTTTGGCTGATGGATTTGAATAGATTTACAGTTTTAAAGGTGTTTGTACTTGTTTCATTCAATTAATATAATAGTTTGTTTAGCCGCATGTGTTATATTCTATGATCAATGCATCAAAAAGTGTGTTTTGATTCAAAAGAGGAGACTTGCTAACCAGAAATGATGAGAGGAACTTTCTGTTTTTGATTTCAACAATTAATATCAATAGGAAATACAATTCAAATTCAAGGACTCCATTGTTTTTTAAATTGAATGAATTCATGTTACAGATCGTTCTTGGACTTTTTTTCATAATAAATATAATTATTAACAAAGAAACAAAAGTTAATTTCAAGGTTATTGCATGAAAAATAGTCTCGGCAGCAACAAGAGCAGCCTAATTCACGTGTGGTGATTAGAAAGTCTCATTATTTAGGAAATAAACCAGTAGACTTTTGTACGAAATGCAAACCATGAAGAATGACTCCTTTGGCTGCTGGATTTAACTAGATTTAGAGTTTTAAAGGTGTTTGTACTTGTTTCGTTCAATTAATAGAATAGGTCATTTAGCCACATGTGTTATATTCTATGATCAATGTATCAAAAAGTGTGTTTTGAATGAAAAGAGGAGACTTGCTAACCAGAAATGATGAGAGGAACTTTCTGTTTTTGATTTCAACAATTAATATCAATAGGAAATACAATTCAAATTCAAGGACTCTATTGTTTATTAAATTGAATGAATTAATCTTACAGATCGTTCATGGACTCTTTTTCATAATGAATGTAATTATTAATAGAGAAATAAAAGTTAATTTCAAGGTTATTGCATGAAAAATAGTCCCGACAGCAACAAGAGTAGCCTAATTAACGCGTGGTGATTAGAAAGTCTCATTATTTATGAATTAAACCAGTAGACTTTTGTACGAAATGCAAACCATGATGAATGACTCCTTTGGCTGATGGATTTGAATAGATTTACAGTTTTAAAGGTGTTTGTACTTGTTTCATTCAATTAATATAATAGTTTGTTTAGCCGCATGTGTTATATTCTATGATCAATGCATCAAAAAGTGTGTTTTGAATCAAAAGAGGAGACTTGCTAACCAGAAATGATGAGAGGAACTTTCTGTTTTTGATTTCAACAATTAATATCAATAGGAAATACAATTCAAATTCAAGGACTCTATTGTTTATTAAATTGAATGAATTAATCTTACAGATCGTTCGTTCATGGACTCTTTTTTCATAATGAATGTAATTATTAGGAGAGAAATAAAAGTTAATTTCAAGGTTATTGCATGAAAAATAGTCCCGGCAGCAACAAGAGTAGCCTAATTAACGCGTGGTGATTAGAAAGTCTTATTATTTAGGAATTAAACCAGTAGACTTTTGTACGAAATGCAAACCATGATGAATGACTCCTTTGGCTGATGGATTTGAATAGATTTACAGTTTTAAAGGTGTTTGTACTTGTTTCATTCAATTAATATAATAGTTTGTTTAGCCGCAAGTGTTATATTCTATGATCAATGCATCAAAAAGTGTGTTTTGAATCAAAAGAGGAGACTTGCTAACCAGAAATGATGAGAGGAACTTTCTGTTTTTGATTTCAACAATTAATATCAATAGGAAAAACAATTCAAATTCAAGGACTCCATTGTTTTTTAAATTGAATGAATTCATGTTACAGATCGTTCTTGGACTTTTTTTCATAATAAATATAATTATTAACAAAGAAACAAAAGTTAATTTCAAGGTTATTGCATGAAAAATAGTCTCGGCAGCAACAAGAGCAGCCTAATTCACGTGTGGTGATTAGAAAGTCTCATTATTTAGGAAATAAACCAGTAGACTTTTGTACGAAATGCAAACCATGAAGAATGACTCCTTTGGCTGCTGGATTTAACTAGATTTAGAGTTTTAAAGGTGTTTGTACTTGTTTCGTTCAATTAATAGAATAGGTCATTTAGCCACATGTGTTATATTCTATGATCAATGTATCAAAAAGTGTGTTTTGAATCAAAAGAGGAGACTTGCTAACCAGAAATGATGAGAGGAACTTTCTGTTTTTGATTTCAACAATTAATATCAATAGGAAATACAATTCAAATTCAAGGACTCTATTGTTTATTACATTGAATGAATTAATGTTACTGATCATTCATGGACTCTTTTTCATAATGAATATAATTATTAAGAAAGAAACCAAAGTTAATTTCAAGGTTATTGCATGAAAAATAGTCCCGGCAACAACAAGAGTAGTCTAATTAACATGTGGTGATTAGAAAGTCTCATTATTTAGGAATTAAACCAGTTAACATTTGTACGAAATGCAAACCATGTTGAATGACTCCTTTGGCTGATGGATTGAAATAGATTTTGAGTTTTAATGGTCTTTCTACTCGTTTCATTCAATTAACATACTAGTTTGCTTAGCCGCATGTGTTGTATTCCATGATCAATGTATCAATAAGCGTGTTTGGAATCAAAAGAGGAGGCTTGATACCCAGAAAAGATGGGAGGAACTCTCTATTTTTGAATTCAATAATTAATATCAATAAGAAATACAATTCAAAATCAAGGACTCCATTGTTTTTTAAATTGAATGAATTCATCTTATAGATCGTTCATGGACTCTTTTTCATAATGAATATAATTATTAAGAAAGAAACAAAAGTTAATTTCAAGGGTATTGCATGAAAAATAGTCCCGGCAACAACAAGAGTAGGCTAATTAACGTGTGGTGATTAGAAAGTCTCATTATTTAGGAATTAAAACAGTTAACATTTGTACGAAATGCAAACCATGTTGAATGACTCCTTTGGCTGATGGATTGAAATAGATTTAGAGTTTTAATGGTCTTTATACTCGTTTCATTCAATTAACATACTAGTTTGCTTAGCCGCATGTGTTATATTCCATGATCAATGTATCAAAAAGTGTGTTTGGAATCAAAAGAGGAGGCTTGATACGCAGAAAAGATGGGAGGAACTCTCTATTTTTGAATTCAATATTTAATATCAATAGGAAATACAATTCAAAATCAAGGACTCCATTGATTAGAAAGTCTCATTATTTAGGAAATAAACCAGTAGACTTTTGTATGAAATGCAAACCATGAAGAATGACACCTTTGGCTGATGGATTTAAATAGATTTAGAGTTTTAAAGGTGTTTGTACTTGTTTCGTTCAATTAATAGAATAGGTCATTTAGCCGCATGTGTTATATTCTATGATCAATGTATCAAAAAGTGTGTTTTGAATCAAAAGAGGAGACTTGCTCACCAGAAATGATGAGAGGAACTTTCTGTTTTTGATTTCAACAATTAATATCAATAGGAAATACAATTCAAATTCAAGGACTCTATTGTCCATTAAATTGAATGAATTCATGATACAGATCGTTCATGGACTCTTTTTCATAATGAATATAATTATTAAGAAAGAAACCAAAGTTAATTTCAAGGATATTGCATGAAAAATAGTCCCGGCAACAACAAGAGTAGTCTAATTAACATGTGGTGATTAGAAAGTCTCATTATTTAGGAATTAAACCAGTTAACATTTGTACGAAATGCAAACCATGTTGAATTACTCCTTTGGCTGATGGATTGAAATAGATTTTGAGTTTTAATGGTCTTTATACTCGTTTCATTCAATTAACATACTAGTTTGCTTAGCCGCATGTGTTGTATTCCATGATCAATGTATCAATAAGCGTGTTTGGAATCAAAAGAGGAGGCTTGATACCCAGAAAAGATGGGAGGAACTCTCTATTTTTGAATTCAATAATTAATATCAATAAGAAATACAATTCAAAATCAAGGACTCCATTGTTTTTTAAATTGAATGAATTCATCTTATAGATCGTTCATGGACTCTTTTTCATAATGAATATAATTATTAAGAAAGAAACAAAAGTTAATTTCAAGGTTATTGCATGAAAAATAGTACCGGCAACAACAAGAGCAGCCTAATTAACGTGTGGTGATTAGAAAGTCTCATTATTTAGCAATTAAACCAGTAGACTTTTGTACAAAATGCAAACCATGAAGAATGACTCCTTTGGCTGATGGATTTAAATAGATTTAAAGTTTTAAAGGTGTTGGCACTTGTTTCATTCAATTAATATAATAGGTCGTTTAGCCGCATGTGTTATATTTTATGATCAATGTATCAAAAAGTGTGTTTTGAATCAAAAGAGGAGACTTGCTAACTAGAAATGATGAGAGGAACTTTCTGTTTTTGATTTCAACAATTAATATCAATAGGAAATACAATTCAAATTCAAGGACTCTATTGTTTATTAAATTGAATGAATTAATCTTACAGATCGTTCATGGACTCTTTTTCATAATGAATGTAATTATTAAGAGAGAAATAAAAGTTAATTTCAAGGTTATTGCATGAAAAATAGTCCCGGCAGCAAAAAGAGTAGCCTAATTAACGCGTGGTGATTAGAAAGTCTCATTATTTAGGAATTAAACCAGTAGACTTTTGTACGAAATGCAAACCATGATGAATGACTCCTTTGGCTGATGGATTTGAATAGATTTACAGTTTTAAAGGTGTTTGTACTTGTTTCATTCAATTAATATAATAGTTTGTTTAGCCGCATGTGTTATATTCTATGATCAATGCATCAAAAAGTGTGTTTTGAATCAAAAGAGGAGACTTGCTAACCAGAAATGATGAGAGGAACTTTCTGTTTTTGATTTCAACAATTAATATCAATAGGAAATACAATTCAAAATCAAGGACTCCATTGTTTTTTAAATTGAATGAATTCATGTTACAGATCATTCATGGACTCTTTTTCATAATAAATATAATTATTAAGAAAGAAACAAAAGTTAATTTCAAGGTTATTGCATGAAAAATAGTCCCGGCAGCAACAAGAGCAGCCTAATTTCACGTGTGGTGATTAGAAAGTCTCAATATTTAGGAATTAAACCAGTAGACTTTTGTACGAAATGCAAACCATGATGAATGACTCCTTTGGCTGATGGATTTAAATAGATTTACAGTTTTAAAGGTGTTTGTACTTGTTTCATTCAATTAATATAATAGTTTGTTTAGCCGCATGTGTTATATTCTATGATCAATGCATCAAAAAGTGTGTTTTGAATCAAAAGAGGAGACTTGCTAACCAGAAATGATGAGAGGAACTTTCTGTTTTTGATTTCAACAATTAATATCAATAGGAAATACAATTCAAATTCAAGGACTCCATTGTTTTTTAAATTGAATGAATTCATGTTACAGATCGTTCATGGACTTTTTTTCATAATGAATATAATTATTAAGAAAGAAACAAAAGTTAATTTCAAGGTTATTGCATGAAATATAGTCCCGGCAGCAACAAGAGCAGCCTAATTCACGTCTGGTGATTAGAAAGTCTCATTATTTAGGAAATAAACCAGTAGACTTTTGTACGAAATGCAAACCATGATGAATGACTCCTTTGGCTGATGGATTTAAATAGATTTAGAGTTTTAAAGGTGTTTGTACTTCTTTTATTCAATTAATATAATAGGTCGTTTACCCGCATGTGTTATATTCTATGATCAATGTATAAAAAATTGTGTTTTGAATGAAAAGAGGAGACTTGCTAACCAGAAATGATGAGAGAAACTTTCTATTTTTGATTTCAACATTTAACATCAATAGGAAATACAATTCAAATTCAAGGACTCTATTGTCCATTAAATTGAATGAATTCATGATACAGATCGTTCATGGACTCTTTTTCATAATGAATATAATTATTAAGAAAGAAACCAAAGTTAATTTCAAGGTTATTGCATGAAAAATAGTCCCGGCAACAACAAGAGCAGCCTAATTAACGTGTGGTGATTAGAAAGTCTCATTATTTAGGAATTAAACCAGTAGACTTTTGTACGAAATGCAAACCATGAAGAATGACTCCTTTGGCTGATGGATTTAAATAGATTTAGAGTTTTAAAGGTGTTTGTACTTGTTTCATTCAATTAATATAATAGGTCGTTTAGCCGCATGTGTTATATTTTATGATCAATGTATCAAAAAGTGTGTTTTGAATCAAAAGAGGAGACTTGCTAACTAGAAATGATGAGAGGAACTTTCTGTTTTTGATTTCAACAATTAATATCAATAGGACATACAATTCAAATTCAAGGACTCTATTGTTTATTAAATTGAATGAATTAATATTACTGATCGTTCATGGACTCTTTTTCATAATGAATGTAATTATTAATAGAGAAATAAAAGTTAATTTCAAGGTTATTGCATGAAAAATAGTCCCGACAGCAACAAGAGTAGCCTAATTAACGCGTGGTGATTAGAAAGTCTCATTATTTAGGAATTAAACCAGTAGACTTTTGTACGAAATGCAAACCATGATGAATGACTCCTTTGGCTGATGGATTTGAATAGATTTACAGTTCTAAAGGTGTTTGTACTTGTTTCATTCAATTAATATAATAGTTTGTTTAGCCGCATGTGTTATATTCTATGATCAATGCATCAAAAAGTGTGTTTTGAATCAAAAGAGGAGACTTGCTAACCAGAAATGATGAGAGGAACTTTCTGTTTTTGATTTCAACAATTAATATCAATAGGAAATACAATTCAAATTCAAGGACTCTATTGTTTATTAAATTGAATGAATTAATCTTACAGATCGTTCATGGACTCTTTTTCATAATGAATGTAATTATTAAGAGAGAAATAAAAGTTAATTTCAAGGTTATTGCATGAAAAATAGTCCCGGCAGCAACAAGAGTAGCCTAATTAACGCGTGGTGATTAGAAAGTCTTATTATTTAGGAATTAAACCAGTAGACTTTTGTACGAAATGCAAACCATGATGAATGACTCCTTTGGCTGATGGATTTGAATAGATTTACAGTTTTAAAGGTGTTTGTACTTGTTTCATTCAATTAATATAATAGTTTGTTTAGCCGCATGTGTTATATTCTATGATCAATGCATCAAAAAGTGTGTTTTGAATCAAAAGAGGAGACTTGCTAACCAGAAATGATGAGAGGAACTTTCTGTTTTTGATTTCAACAATTAATATCAATAGGAAATACAATTCAAATTCAAGGACTCCATTGTTTTTTAAATTGAATGAATTCATGTTACAGATCGTTCTTGGACTTTTTTTCATAATAAATATAATTATTAACAAAGAAACAAAAGTTAATTTCAAGGTTATTGCATGAAAAATAGTCTCGGCAGCAACAAGAGCAGCCTAATTCATGTGTGGTGATTAGAAAGTCTCATTATTTAGGAAATAAACCAGTAGACTTTTGTACGAAATGCAAACCATGAAGAATGACTCCTTTGGCTGCTGGATTTAACTAGATTTAGAGTTTTAAAGGTGTTTGTACTTGTTTCGTTCAATTAATAGAATAGGTCATTTAGCCACATGTGTTATATTCTATGATCAATGTATCAAAAAGTGTGTTTTGAATCAAAAGAGGAGACTTGCTAACCAGAAATGATGAGAGGAACTTTCTGTTTTTGATTTCAACAATTAATATCAATAGGAAATACAATTCAAATTCAAGGACTCTATTGTTTATTACATTGAATGAATTAATGTTACTGATCATTCATGGACTCTTTTTCATAATGAATATAATTATTAAGAAGGAAATAAAAGTTAATTTCACGGTTATTGCATGAAAAATAGTCCCGGCAGCAACAAGAGCGGCCTAATTCACGTGTGGTGATTAGAAAGTCTCATTATTTAGGAATTAAACCAGTAGACTTCTGTACGAAATGCAAACCATGTTGAATGACTCCTCTGGCTGATGGATTTAAATGGATTTAGAGTTTTAAAAGTGTTTGTACTTGTTTCATTCAATTAATATAATAGTTTGTTTAGCCGCATGTGTTATATTCTATGATCAATGCATCAAAAAGTGTGTTTTGAATCAAAAGAGGAGATTTGCTAACCAGAAATGATGAGAGGAACTTTCTGTTTTTGATTTCAACAATTAATATCAATAGGAAATACAATTCAAATTCAAGGACTCTATTGTTTATTAAATTGAATGAATTAATCTTACAGATCGTTCATGGACTCTTTTTCATAATGAATGTAATTATTAAGAGAGAGAAATAAAAGTTAATTTCAAGGTTATTGCATGAAAAATAGTCCCGGCAGCAACACAAGAGTAGCCTAATTAACGCGTGGTGATTAGAAAGTCTCATTATTTAGGAATTAAACCAGTAGACTTTTGTACGAAATGCAAACCATGATGAATGACTCCTTTGGCTGATGGATTTGAATCGATTTACAGTTTTAAAGGTGTTTGTACTTGTTTCATTCAATTAATATAATAGTTTATTTAGCCGCATGTGTTATATTCTATGATCAATGCATCAAAAAGTGTGTTTTGAATCAAAAGAGGAGACTTGCTAACCAGAAATGATGAGAGGAACTTTCTATTTTTGATTTCAACAATTAATATCAATAGGATATACAATTCAAAATCATGGACTCCATTGTTTTTTAAATTGAATGAATTCATGATACAGATCGTTCATGGACTCTTTCTCATAATAAATATAATTATTAACAAAGAAACAAAAGTTAATTTCAAGGTTATTGGATGAAAAATAGTACCGGCAACAACAAGAGCAGCCTAATTAACGTGCTATGATTTGAAAGTCTAATTATTTAGGAATTAAAATAGTTGACTTTTGTACGAAATTCAAACCATGATGATTGACTCCTTAGGCTGACAGATTTAAATAGATTTAGAGTTTTAAAGGTGTTTGTACTTGTTTCATTCAATTAATATAATAGGTCGTTTAGCCGCATTTGTTATATTCTATGATCAATGTATGAAAAAGTGTGTTTTGAATCAAAAGAGGAGACTTGCTAACCAGAAATGATGAGATGAACTTTCTGTTTTTGATTTCAACAATTAATATCAATAGGAAATAAAATTCAAATTCAAGGACTCCATTGTTTATTAAATTGAATGAATTCATGTTACAGATCGTTCATGGACTCTTTTTCATAATGAATATAATTATGAAGAAAGAAACAAAAGTTAATTTCAAGGTTATTGCATGAAAAATAGTACCGGCAACAACAAGAGTAGCCTAATTAACGTGTGGTGATTAGAAAGTCTCATTATTTAGGAATTAAACCAGTAGACTTTTGTACAAAATGCAAACCATGATGAATGACTCCTTTGGCTGACGGATTTAAATAGATTTAGAGTTTTAAAGGTGTTTGTACTCGTTTCATTCAATTAATATAATAGGTCGTTTACCCGCATGTGTTATATTCTAGGATCAATGTATCAAAAAGTGTGTTTTGAATGAAAAGAGGAGACTTGCTAACAAGAAATGATGAGAGAAACTTTCTATTTTTGATTTCAACAATTAACATCAATAGGAAATACAATTCAAATTCAAGGACTCTATTGTCCATTAAATTGAATGAATTCATAATACAGATCGTTCATGGACTCTTTTTCATAATGAATATAATTATTAAGAAAGAAACAAAAGTTAATTTCAAGGTTATTGCATGAAAAATAGTCTCGGCAACAACAAGAGTAGTCTAATTAACGTGTGGTGATTAGAAAGTCTCATTATTTAGGAATTAAACCAGTTAACATTTGTACCAAATGCAAACCATGTTGAATGACTCCTTTGGCTGATGGATTGAAATAGATTTAGAGTTTTAATGGTCTTTATACTTGTTTCATTCAATTAACATACTAGTTTGCTTAGCCGCATGTGTTGTATTCCATGATCAATGTATCAATAAGTGTGTTTGGATTCAAAAGAGGAGGCTTGATACCCAGAAAAGATGGGAGGAACTCTCTATTTTTGAATTCAATAATTAATATCAATAGGAAATACAATTCAAAATCAAGGACTCCGTTGTTTTTTAAATTGAATGAATTTATGTTACAGATCGTTCATGGACTCTTTTTCATAATGAATATAATTATGAAGAAAGAAACAAAAGTTAATTTCAAGGTTATTGCATGAAAAATAGTACCGGCAACAACAAGAGCAGCCTAATTAACGTGTGGTGATTAGAAAGTCTCATTATTTAGGAATTAAACCAGTAGACTTTTGTACGAAATGCAAACCATGAAGAATAACTCCTTTGGCTGATGGATTTAAATAGATTTAGAGTTTTAAAGGTGTTTGTACTTGTTTCGTTCAATTAATAGAATAGTTTGTTTAGCCGCATGTGTTATATTCTATGATCAATGTATCAAAAAGTGTGTTTTGAATCAAAAGAGGAGACTTGCTAACCAGAAATGATGAGAGAAACTTTCTATTTTTGATTTCAACAATTAACATCAATAGGAAATACAATTCAAATTCAAGGACTCTATTGTCCATTAAATTGAATGAATTCATGATACAGATCGTTCATGGACTCTTTTTCATAATGAATATAATTATTAAGAAAGAAACAAAAGTTAATTTCGAGGTTATTGCATGAAAAATAGTCCCGGCAACAACAAGAGTAGTCTAATTAACGTGTGGTGATTAGAAAGTCTCATTATTTAGGAATTAAACCAGTTAACATTTGTACCAAATGCAAACCATGTTGAATTACTCCTTTGGCTGATGGATTGAAATAGATTTAGAGTTTTAATGGTCTTTATACTTGTTTCATTCAATTAACATACTAGTTTGCTTAGCCGCATGTGTTGTATTCCATGATCAATGTATCAATAAGTGTGTTTGGAATCAAAAGAGGAGGCTTGATACCCAGAAAAGATGGGAGGAGCTCTCTATTTTTGAATTCAATAATTAATATCAATAAGAAATACAATTCAAAATCAAGGACTCCATTGTTTTTTAAATTGAATGAATTCATGTTACAGATCGTTCATGGACTCTTTTCATAATGAATATAATTATTAAGAAAGAAACAAAAGTTAATTTCAAGGTTATTGCATGAAAAATAGTCCCGGCAACAACAAGAGTAGTCTAATTAACATGTGGTGATTAGAAAGTCTCATTATTTAGGAATTAAACCAATTAACATTTGTACGAAATGCAAACCATGTTGAATGACTGCTTGGCTGATGGATTGAAATAGATTTAGAGTATTAATGGTCTTTATACATGTTTCATTCAATTAACATACTAGTTTGCTTAGCCGCATTTGTTATATTCCATGATCAATGTATCAAAAAGTGTGTTTGGAATCAAAAGAGGAGGGTTGATACCCAGAAAAGATGGGAGGAACTCTCTATTTTTGAATTCAATAATTAATATCAATAGGAAATACAATTCAAAATCAAGGACGCCATTGTTTTTTAAATTGAATGAATTCATTTTACAGATCGTTCATGGACTCTTTTTCATAATGAATATAATTATGAAGAAAGAAACAAAAGTTAATTTCAAGGTTATTGCATGAAAAATAGTACCGGCAACAACAAGAGCAGCCTAATTAACGTGTGGTGATTAGAAAGTCTCATTATTTAGGAATTAAACCAGTAGACTTTTGTACGAAATGCAAACCATGAAGAATGACTCCTTTGGCTGATGGATTTAAATAGATTTAGAGTTTTAAAGGTGTTTGTACTTGTTTCATTCAATTAATATAATAGGTCGTTTAGCCGCATGTGTTATATTCTATGATCAATGTATCAAAAAGTGTGTTTTGAATCAAAAGAGGAGACTTGCTAACCAGAAATGATGAGATGAACTTTCTGTTTTTGATTTCAACAATTAATATGAATAGGAAATACAATTCAAATTCAAGGACTCCATTGTTTATTAAATTGAATGAATTCATTTTACAGATCGTTCATGGACTCTTTTTCATAATGAATATAATTATTAAGAAAGAAACAAAAGCTAATTTCAAGGTTATTGGATGAAAAATAGTACCGGCAACAACAAGAGCAGCCTAATTAACGTGTGGTGATTAGAAAGTCTCATTATTTAGGAATTAAACCAGTAGACTTTTCTACGAAATGCAAACCATGATGAAATGACTCCTTTGGCTGATGGATTTAAATAGATTTAGAGTTTTAAAGGTGTTTGTACTTGTTTCATTCAATTAATATAATAGGTCGGTTACCCGCATGTGTTATATTCTATGATTAATGTATCAAAAAGTGTGTTTTGAATGAAAAGAGGAGACTTGCTAACAAGAAATGATGAGAGAAACTTTCTATATTTGATTTCAACAATTAACATCAATAGGAAATACAATTCAAATTCAAGGATTCTATTGTCCATTAAATTGAATGATTTCATGATACAGATCGTTCATGGACTCTTTTTCATAATGAATATAATTGTTAAGAAAGAAACAAAAGTTAATTTCGAGGTTATTGCATGAAAAATAGTCCCGGCAACAACAAGAGTAGTCTAATTAATGTGTGGTGATTAGAAAGTCTCATTATTTAGGAATTAAACCAGTTAACATTTGTACCAAATGCAAACCATGTTGAATGACTCCTTTGGCTGATGGATTGAAATAGATTTAGAGTTTTAATGGTCTTTATACTTGTTTCATTCAATTAACATACTAGTTTGCTTAGCCGCATGTGTTGTATTCCATGATCAATGTATCAATAAGTGTGTTTGGAATCAAAAGAGGAGGCTTGATACCCAGAAAAGATGGGAGGAACTCTCTATTTTTTAATTCAATAATTAATATCAATAGGAAATACAATTCAAAATCAAGGACTCCATTGTTTTTTAAATTGAATGAATTCATGTTACAGATCGTTCATGGACTCTTTTCATAATGAATATAATTATTAAGAAAGAAACAAAAGTTAATTTCAAGGTTATTGCATGAAAAATAGTCCCGGCAACAACAAGAGCAGCCTAATTAACGTGTGGTGATTAGAAAGTCTCATTATTTAGGAATTACACAAGTAGACTTTTGTACGAAATGCAAACCATGAAGAATGACTCCTGTGGCTGATGGATTTAAATAGATTTAGAGTTTTAAAGGTGTTTGTACTTGTTTCATTCAATTAATATAATAGTTTGTTTAGCCGCATGTGTTATATTCTATGATCAATGTATCAAAAAGTGTGTTTTGAATCAAAAGAGGAGACTTGCTAACCAGAAATGATGAGAGGAACTTTCTGTTTTTGATTTGAACAATTAATATCAATAGGAAATACAATTCAAATTCAAGGACTCTATTGTTTATTACATTGAATGAATTAATGTTACTGATCGTTCATGGACTCTTTTTCATAATGAATATAATTATTAAGAAAGAAATAAAAGTTAATTTCAAGGTTATTGCATGAAAAATAGTCCCGGCAGCAACAAGAGCAGCCTAATTCACGTGTGGTGATTAGAAAGTCTCATTATTTAGGAATTAAACCAGTAGACTTTTTTACAAAATGCAATCCATGATGAATGACTCCTTTGGCTAATGGATTTAAATAGATTTAGAGTTTTAAAGGTGTTTGTACTAGTGTCATTCAATTAATATAATAGGTCGTTTAGCCGCATGTGTTATATTCTATGATCACTGTATCAAAAAGTGTGTTTTGAATCAAAAGAGGAGACTCGCTAACCAGAAATGATGAGAGGAACTTTCTCTTTTTGATTTCAACAATTAATATCAAAAGGAAATACAATTCAAATTCAAGGACTCCATTGTTTATTAAATTGAATGATTTCATCATACAGATCGTTCATGGACTCTTTCTCATAATGAATATAATTATTAAAAAAGAAACAAAAGTTAATTTCAAGGTTATTGCATGAAAAATTGTACCGGCAACAACAAGAGCAGCCTAATTAAAGTGCTGTGATTTGAAAGTCTAATTATTTAGGAATTAAAATAGTTGACTTTTGTACGAAATTCAAACCATGATGATTGACTCCTTAGGCTGACAGATTTAAATAGATTTAGAGTTTTAAAGGTGTTTGTACTTGTTTCATTCAATTAATATAATAGTTTGTTTAGCCGCATGTGTTATATTCTATGATCAATGTATCAAAAAGTGTGTTTTGAATCAAAATAGGAGACTTGCTAACCAGAAATGATGAGATGAACTTTCTGTTTTTGATTTCAACAATTAATATCAATAGGAAATACAATTCAAATTCAAGGACTCCATTGTTTTTTAAATTGAATGAATTCATGTTACAGATCGTTCATGGACTTTTTTTCATAATAAATATAATTATTAAGAAAGAAACAAAAGTTAATTTCAAGTTTATTGCATGAAAAATAGTCTCGGCAGCAACAAGAGCAGCCTAATTCACGTGTGTTGATTAGAAAGTCTCATTATTTAGGAAATAAACCAGTAGACTTTTGTACGAAATGCAAACCATGATGAATGACTCCTTTGGCTGATGGATTTAAATAGATTTAGAGTTTTAAAGGTGTTTGTACTTGTTTCATTCAATTAATATAATATGTCGTTTACCCGCATGTGTTATATTCTATGATCAATATATCAAAAAGTTTGTTTTGAATGAAAAGAGGAGACTTGCTAACCAGAAATGATGAGAGAAACTTTCTATTTTTGATTTCAACAATTAATATCAATAGGAAATACAATTCAAATTCAAGGACTCTATTGTTCATTAAATTGAATGAATTCATGATACAGATCGTTCATGGACTCTTTCTTATAATGAATATAATTATTAAAAAAGACACAAAAGTTATTTTCAAGGTTATTGCATGAAAAATAGTACCGGTAACAACAAGAGCAGCCTAATTAACGTGCTGTGATTTGAAAGTCTCATTATTTAGGAATTAAAATAGTTGACTTTGTTACGAAATTCAAACCATGATGAATGATTCCTTTGGCTGACAGATTTAAATAGATTTAGAGTTTTAAAGGGCTTTGTACTTGTTTCATTCAATTAATATAATAGGTCGTTTAGCCACATGTGTTATATTCTATGATCAACGTATCAAAAAGTGTGTTTTCAATCACAAGAGAAGACTTGCTAACCAGAAAAGATGGGAGGAACTCTCTATTTTTGAATTCAACAATTAATATCAATAGGAAATACAATTCAAAATCAAGGACTCCATTGTTTATTAAATTGAATGAATTAATGTTACAGATCGTTCATGGACTCTTTTTCATAATGAATATAATTATTAAGAAAGAAATAAAAGTTAATTTCAAGGTTATTGCATGAAAAATAGTCCCGGCAGCAACAAGAGCAGCCTAATTCACGTGTGGTGATTAGAAAGTCTCATTATTTAGGAAATAAACCAGTAGACTTTTGTACAAAATGCAAACCATGATGAATGACTCGTTTGGCTGATGGATTTAAATAGATTTAGAGTTTTAAAGGTGTTTGTACTTGTTTTTTTCAATTAATATAATAGGTCGTTTACCCGCGTGTGTTATATTCTATGATCAATGTATCAAAAAGTTTGTTTTGAATGAAAAGAGGAGACATGCTAACCAGAAATGATGAGAGAAACTTTCTATTTTTGATTTCCACAATTAACATCAATAGGAAATACAATTCAAATTCAAGGACTCTATTGTCCATTAAATTGAATGAATTCATGATACAGATCGTTCACGGACTCTTTTTCATAATGAATATAATTATTAACAAAGAAACAAAAGTTAATTTCAAGGTTATTGCATGAAAAATAGTCCCGGCAGCAACAAGAGTAGCCTAATTAACGTGTGAGGATTAGAAAGTCTCATTATTTAGGAATTAAACCAGTAGACTTTTTTACGAAATGCAAACAATGATGAATGACTCCTTTGGCTGATGGATTTAAATAGATTTACAGTTTTAAAGGTGTTTGTACTTGTTTCATTCAATTAATATAATAGTTTGTTTAGCCGCATGTGTTATATTCTATGATCAATGTATCAAAAAGTGTGTTTTGAATCAAAAGAGGAGGCTTGATACCCAGAAAAGATGGGAGGAACTCTCTATTTTTTAATTCAACAATTAATATCAATAGGAAATACAATTCAAATTCATGGACTCCATTGTTTTTTAAATTGAATGAATTCATGTTACAGATCGTTCATGGACTTTTTTTCATAATAAATATAATTATTAAGAAAGAAACAAAAGTTAATTTCAAGGTTATTGCATGAAAAATAGTCCCGGCAGCAACAAGAGCAGCCTAATTCACGTGTGGTGATTAGAAAGTCTCATTATTTTGGGAAATAAACCAGTAGACTTTTGTACGAAATGCAAACCATGATGAATGACTCGTTTGGCTGATGGATTTAAATAGATTTAGAGTTTTAAAGGTGTTTGTACTTGTTTTTTTAAATTAATATAATAGGTTGTTTATCCGCATGTGTTATATTCTATGATCAATGTATCAAAAAGTTTGTTTTGAATGAAAAGAGGAGACTTGCTAACCAGAAATGATGAGAGAAACTTTCTATTTTTGATTTCAACAATTAACATCAATAGGAAATACAATTCAAATTCAAGGACTCTATTGTCCATTAAATTGAATGAATTCATGATACAGATCGTTCATGGACTCTTTTTCATAATGAATATAATTATTAAGAAAGAAACAAAAGTTAATTTCAAGGTTATTGCATGAAAAATAGTCCCGGCAACAACAAGAGTAGTCTAATTAACGTGTGGTGATTAGAAAGTCTCATTATTTAGGAATTAAACCAGTAAATATTTGTACGAAATGCAAACCATGTTGAATGACTCCTTTGGCTGATGGATTGAAATAGATTTAGAGTTTTAATGGTCTTTATACTTGTTTCATTCAATTAACATACTAGTTTGCTTAGCCGCATGTGTTGTATTCCATGATCAATGTATCAATAAGTGTGTTTGGAATCAAAAGAGGAGGCTTGATACCCAAAAAAGATGGGAGGAACTCTCTATTTTTGAATTCAATAATTAATATCAATAGGAAATACAATTCAAAATCAAGGACTCCATTGTTTTTTAAATTGAATGAATTCATGTTACAGATCGTTCATGGACTCTTTTTCATAATGAATATAATTATTAAGAAAGAAACAAAAGTTAATTTCAAGCTTATTGCATGAAAAATAGTACCGGCAACAACAAAAGCAGCCTAATTAACGTGTGATGATTAGAAAGTCTCATTATTTAGGAATTAAACCAGTAGACTTTTGTACGAAATGCAAACCATGAAGAATGACTTCTGTGGCTGATGGATTTAAATAGATTTAGAGTTTTAAAGGTGTTTGTACTTGTTCCATTAAATTAATATAATAGGTCGTTTAGCTGCATGTGTTATATTCTATGATCAATGTATCAAAAAGTGTGTTTTGAATCAAAAGAGGAGACTTGCTAACCAGAAATGATGGGCGGAACTTTCTGTTTTTGATTTCAACAATTAATATCAATAGGAAATACAATTCAAATTCAAGGACTCTATTGTTTATTAAATTGAATGAATTAATCTTACAGATCGTTCATGGACTCTTTTTCATAATGAATATAATTATTAAGAAAGAAATAAAAGTTAATTTCAAGGTTATTGCATGAAAAATAGTCCCGGCAGCAACAAGAGTAGCCTAATTAACGTGTGGTGATTAGAAAGTCTCATTATTTAGTAATTAAACCAGTAGACTTTTGTACGAAATGCAAACAATGATGAATGACTCCTTTGGCTGATGGATTTAAATAGATTTACAGTTTTAAAGGTGTTTGTACTTGTTTCATTCAATTAATATAATAGTTTGTTTAGCCGCATGTGTTATATTCTATGGTCAATGTATCAAAAAGAGTGTTTTGAATCAAAAGAGGAGGCTTGATACCCAGAAATGATGAGAGCAACTTTCTGTTTTTGATTCAACAATTAATATCAATAGGAAATACAATTCAAATTCAAGGACTCCATTGTTTTCTAAATTGAATGAATTCATGTTACAGATCGTTCATGGACTTTTTTTCATAATAAATATAATTATTAAGAAAGAAACAAAAGTTAATTTCAAGGTTATTGCATGAAAAATAGTCCCGGCAGCAACAAGAGCAGCCTAATTCACGTGTGGTGATTAGAAAGTCTCATTATTTAGGAAATAAACCAGTAGACTTTTGTACAAAATGCAAACCATGATGAATAACTCGTTTGGCTGTTGGATTTAAATAGATTTAGAGTTTTAAAGGTGTTTGTACTTGTTTTTTTCAATTAATATAATAGGTCGTTTACCCGCATGTGTTATATTCTATGATCAATGTATCAAAAAGTTTGTTTTGAATGAAAAGAGGAGACTTGCTAACTAGAAATGATGAGAGAAACTTTCTATTTTTGATTTCAACAATTAACATCAATAGGAAATACAATTCAAATTCAAGGACTCTATTGTCCATTAAATTGAATGAATTCATGATACAGATCATTCACGGACTCTTTTTCATAATGAATATAATTATTAAGAAAGAAACAAAAGTTAATTTCAAGGTTATTGCATGAAAAATAGTCCCGGCAGCAACAAGAGTAGCCTAATTAACGTGTGGTGATTAGAAAGTCTCATTATTTAGGAATTAAACCAGTAGACTTTTTTACGAAATGCAAACAATGATGAATGACTTCTTTGGCTGATGGATTTAAATAGATTTACAGTTTTAAAGGTGTTTGTACTTGTTTCATTCAATTAATATAATAGTTTGTTTAGCCGCATGTGTTATATTCTATGATCAATGTATCAAAAAGTGTGTTTTGAATCAAAAGAGGAGACTTGCTAACCAGAAATGATGAGAGGAACTTTCTGTTTTTGATTCAACAATTAATATCAATAGGAAATACAATTCAAATTCAAGGACTCCATTGTTTTTTAAATTGAATGAATTCATGTTACAGATCGTTCATGGACTTTTTTTCATAATAAATATAATTATTAAGAAACAAACAAAAGTTAATTTCAAGGTTATTGCATGAAAAATAGTCTCGGCAGCAACAAGAGCAGCCTAATTCACGTGTGGTGATTAGAAAGTCTCATTATTTAGGAAATAAACCAGTAGACTTTTGTACGAAATGCAAACCATGATGAATGACTCGTTTGGCTGATGGATTTAAATAGATTTAGAGTTTTAAAGGTGTTTGTACTTGTTTTTTTAAATTAATATAATAGGTCATTTACCCGCATGTGTTATATTCTATGATCAATGTATCAAAAAGTTTGTTTTGAATGAAAAGAGGAGACTTGCTAACCAGAAATGATGAGAGAAACTTTCTATTTTTGATTTCAACAATTAACATCAATAGGAAATACAATTCAAATTCAAGGACTCTATTGTCCATTAAATTGAATGAATTCATGATACAGATCGTTCATGGACTCTTTTTCATAATGAATATAATTATTAAGAAAGAAACAAAAGTTAATTTCAAGGTTATTGCATGAAAAATAGTCCCGGCAACAACAAGAGTAGTCTAATTAACGTGTGGTGATTAGAAAGTCTCATTATTTAGGAATTAAACCAGTAAATATTTGTACGAAATGCAAACCATGTTGAATGACTCCTTTGGCTGATGGATTGAAATAGATTTAGAGTTTTAATGGTCTTTATACTTGTTTCATTCAATTAACATACTAGTTTGCTTAGCCGCATGTGTTTTATTCCATGATCAATGTATCAATAAGTGTGTTTGGAATCAAAAGAGGAGGCTTGATACCCAGAAAAGATGGGAGGAACTCTCTATTTTTGAATTCAATAATTAATATCAATAGGAAATACAATTCAAAATCAAGGACTCCATTGTTTTTTAAATTGAATGAATTCATGTTACAGATCGTTCATGGACTCTTTTTCATAATGAATATAATTATTAAGAAAGAAACAAAAGTTAATTTCAAGGTTATTGAATGAAAAATAGTACCGGTAACAACAAGAGCAGCCTAATTAACGTGTGGTGATTAGAAAGTCTCATTATTTAGGAATTAAACCAGTAGACTTTTGTACGAAATGCAAACCATGAAGAATGACTACTGTGGCTGATGGATTTAAATAGATTTAGAGTTTTAAAGGTGTTTGTACTTGTTTCATTCAATTAATATAATAGGTCGTTTAGCCGCATGTGTTATATTCTATGATCAATGTATCAAAAAGTGTGTTTTGAATCAAAAGAGGAGACTTGCTAACCAGAAATGATGAGAGGAACTTTCTGTTTTTGATTTCAACAATTAATATCAATAGGAAATACAATTCAAATTCAAGGACTCCATTATTTTTTAAATTGAATGAATTCATGTTACTGATCGTTCATGGACTTTTTTTCATAATAAATATAATTATTAAGAAAGAAACAAAAGTTAATTTCAAGGTTATTGCATGAAAAATAGTCCCGGCAGCAACAAGAGCAGCCTAATTCACGTGTGGTGATTAGAAAGTCTCATTATTTAGGAAATAAACCAGTAGACTTTTGTACGAAATGCAAACCATGATGAATGACTCGTTTGGCTGATGGATTTAAATAGATTTAGAGTTTTAAAGGTGTTTGTACTTGTTTTTTTAAATTAATATAATAGGTCATTTACCCGCATGTGTTATATTCTATGATCAATGTATCAAAAAGTTTGTTTTGAATGAAAAGAGGAGACTTGCTAACCAGAAATGATGAGAGAAACTTTCTATTTTTGATTTCAACAATTAACATCAATAGGAAATACAATTCAAATTCAAGGACTCTATTGTCCATTAAATTGAATGAATTCATGATACAGATCGTTCATGGACTCTTTTTCATAATGAATATAATTATTAAGAAAGAAACAAAAGTTAATTTCAAGGTTATTGCATGAAAAATAGTCCCGGCAACAACAAGAGTAGTCTAATTAACGTGTGGTGATTAGAAAGTCTCATTATTTAGGAATTAAACCAGTAAATATTTGTACGAAATGCAAACCATGTTGAATGACTCCTTTTGGCAGATGGATTGAAATAGATTTAGAGTTTTAATGGTCTTTATACTTGTTTCATTCAATTAACATACTAGTTTGCTTAGCCGCATGTGTTGTATTCCATGATCAATGTATCAATAAGTGTGTTTGGAATCAAAAGAGGAGGCTTGATACCCAGAAAAGATAGGAGGAACTCTCTATTTTTGAATTCAATAATTAATATCAATAGGAAATACAATTCAAAATCAAGGACTCCATTGTTTTTTAAATTGAATGAATTCATGTTACAGATCGTTCATGGACTCTTTTTCATAATGAATATAATTATTAAGAAAGAAACAAAAGTTAATTTCAAGGTTATTGCATGAAAAATAGTACCGGTAACAACAAGAGCAGCCTAATTAACGTGTGGTGATTAGAAAGTCTCATTATTTAGGAATTAAACCAGTAGACTTTTGTACAAAATGCAAACCATGAAGAATGACTACTGTGGCTGATGGATTTAATTAGATTTAGAGATTTAAAGGTGTTTGTACTTGTTTCATTCAATTAATATAATAGGTCGTTTAGCCACATGTGTTATATTCTATGATCAATGTATCAAAAAGTGTGTTTTGAATCAAAAGAGGAGACTTGCTAACCAGAAATGATGGGCGGAACTTTCTGTTTTTGATTTCAACAATTAATATCAATAGGAAATACAATTCAAATTCAAGGACTCTATTGTTTATTAAATTGAATGAATTAATCTTACAGATCGTTCATGGACTCTTTTTCATAATGAATATAATTATTAAGAAAGAAATAAAAGTTAATTTCAAGGTTATTGCATGAAAAATAGTCCCGGCAGCAACAAGAGTAGCCTAATTAACGTGTGGTGATTAGAAAGTCTCATTATTTAGGAATTAAACTAGTAGACTTTTGTACGAAATGCAAACCATGATGAATGACTCCTTTGGCTGATGGATTTAAATAGATTTACAGTTTTAAAGGTGTTTGTACTTGTTTCATTCAATTAATATAATAGTTTGTTTATCCGCATGTGTTATATTCGATGATCAATGTATCAAAAAGTGTGTTTTGAATCAAAAGAGGAGACTTGCTAACCAGAAATGATGAGAGGAACTTTCTGTTTTTGATTCAACAATTAATATCAATAGGAAATACAATTCAAATTCAAGGACTCCATTGTTTTTTAAATTGAATGAATTCATGTTACAGATCGTTCTTGGGCTTTTTTTCATAATAAATATAATTATTAAGAAAGAAACAAAAGTTAATTTCAAGGTTATTGCATGAAAAATAGTCCCGGCAGCAACAAGAGCAGCCTAATTCACGTGTGGTGATTAGAAAGTCTCATTATTTAGGAAATAAACCAGTAGACTTTTGTACGAAATGCAAACCATGATGAATGACTCCTTTGGCTGATGGATTTAAATAGACTTAGAGTTTTAAAGGTGTTTGTACTTGTTTTATTCAATTAATATAATAGGTCGTTTACCCGCATGTGTTATATTCTATGATCAATGTATCAAAAAGTTTGTTTTGAATGAAAAGAGGAGACTTGCTAACCAGAAATGATGAGAGAAAACTTTCTCTTTTTTGATTTCAACAATTAATATCAATAGGAAATACAATTCAAATTCAAGGACTCTATTGTTCATTAAATTGAATGAATTCATGATACAGATCGTTCATGGACTCTTTCTCATAATGAATATAATTATTAAAAAAGACACAAAAGTTATTTTCAAGGTTATTGCATGAAAAATAGTACCGGCAACAACAAGAGCAGCCTAATTAACGTGCTGTGATTTGAAAGTCTAATTATTTAGGAATTAAAATAGTTGACTTTTATACGAAATTCAAACCATGATGAATGACTCCTTTGGCTGACAGATTTAAATAGATTTAGAGTTTTAAAGGTCTTTGTACTTGTTTCATTCAATTAATATAATAGGTCGTTTAGCCACATGTGTTATATTCTACGATCAACGTATCAAAAAGTGTGTTTTCAATCACAAGAGAAGACTTGCTAACCAGAAAAGATGGGAGGAACTCTCTATTTTTGAATTCAACAATTAATATCAATAGGAAATACAATTCAAAATCAAGGACTCCATTGTTTATTAAATTGAATGAATTAATGTTACAGATCATTCATGGACTCTTTTTCATAATGAATATAATTATTAAGAAAGAAAATAAAAGTTAATTTCAAGGTTATTGCATGAAAAATAGTCTCGGCAGCAACAAGAGTAGCCTAATTAACGTGTGGTGATTAGAAAGTCTCATTATTTAGGAATTAAACCAGTAGACTTTTGTACGAAATGCAAACCATGATGAATGACTTCTTTGGCTGATGGATTTAAATAGATTTAGAGTTTTAAAAGTGTTTGTACTTGTTTCATTCAATTAATATAATAGTTTGTTTAGCCGCATGTGTTATATTCTATGATCAATGTATCAAAAAGTGTGTTTTGAATCAAAAGAGGAGACTTGCTAACCAGAAATGATGAGAGGAACTTTCTGTTTTTGATTTCAACAATTAATATCAATAGGAAATACAATTCAAAATCAAGGACTCCATTGTTTATGAAATTGAATGAATTAATGTTACAGATCATTCATGGACTCTTTTTCATAATGAATATAATTATTAAGAAAGAAACAAAAGTTAATTTCAAGGTTATTGCAGGAAAAATATTCCCGGCAACAACAAGAGTAGTCTAATTAACGTGTGGTGATTAGAAAGTCTCATTATTTAGGAATTAAACCAGGTAACATTTGTACCAAATGCAAACCATGTTGAATGACTCCTTTGGCTGATGGATTGAAATAGATTTAGAGTTTTAATGGTCTTTATACTTGTTTCATTCAATTAACATACTAGTTTGCTTAGCCGCATGTGTTGTATTCCATGATCAATGTATCAATAAGTGTGTTTGGAATCAAAAGAGGAGGCTTGATACCCAGAAAAGATGGGAGGAACTCTCTATTTTTGAATTCAATAATTAATATCAATAGGAAATACAATTCAAAATCAAGGACTCCATTGTTTTTTAAATTGAATAAATTCATCTTACAGATCGTTCATGGACTGACTCTTTTTCATAATGAATATAATTTATTAAGAAAGAAACAAAAGTTAATTTCAAGGTTATTGCATTAAAAATAGTCCCGGCAACAACAAGAGTAGTCTAATTAACGTGTGGTGATTAGAAAGTCTCATTATTTAGGAATTAAACCAGGTAACATTTGTACCAAATGCAAACCATGTTGAATGACTCCTTTGGCTGATGGATTGAAATAGATTTAGAGTTTTAATGGTCTTTATACTTGTTTCATTCAATTAACATACTAGTTTGCTTAGCAGCATGTGTTGTATTCCATGATCAATGTATCAATAAGTGTGTTTGGAATCAAAAGAGGAGGCTTGATACCCAGAAAAGATGGGAGGAACTCTCTATTTTTGAATTCAATAATTAATATCAATAGGAAATACAATTCAAAATCAAGGACTCCATTGTTTTTTAAATTGAATGAATTCATCTTACAGATCGTTCATGGAATCTTTTTCATAATGAATATAATTATTAAGAAAGAAACAAAAGTTAATTTCAAGGTTATTGCATGAAAAATAGTACCGGCAACAACAAGAGCAGCCTAATTAACTTGTGGTGATTAGAAAGTCTCATTATTTAGGAATTAAACCAGTACACTTTTGTACGAAATGTAAACCATGAAGAATGACTCCTGTGGCTGATGGATTTAAATAGATTTAGAGTTTTAAAGGTGTTTGTACTTGTTTCATTCAATTAATATAATAGGTCGTTTAGCCGCATGTGTTATATTCTATAATCAATGTATCAAAAAGTGTGTTTTGAATCAAAAGAGGAGATTTGCTAACCAGAAATGATGAGAGGAACTTTCTGTTTTTGATTTCAACAATTAATATCAATAGGAAATACAATTCAAATTCAAGGACTCTATTGTTTATTAAATTGAATGAATTAATCTTACAGATCGTTCATGGACTCTTTTTCATAATGAATATAATTATTAAGAAAGAAATAAAAGTTAATTTCAAGGTTATTGCATGAAAAATAGTCACGGCAACAACAAGAGCAGCCTAATTAACGTGCTGTGATTTGAAAGTCTAATTATTTAGGAATTAAAATAGTTGACTTTTGTACGAAATTCAAACCATGATGAATGACTCCTTTGGCTGACAGATTTAAATAGATTTAGAGTTTTAAAGGTCTTTGTACTTGTTTCATTCAATTAATATAATAGGTCGTTTAGCCACATGTGTCATATTCTAGGATCAACGTATCAAAAAGTGTGTTTTCAATCACAAGAGAAGACTTGCTAACCAGAAAAGATGGGACGAACTCTCTATTTTTGAATTCAACAATTAATATCAATAGGAAATACAATTCAAAATCAAGGACTCCATTGTTTATTAAAATTGAATGAATTAATCTTACAGATCGTTCATGGACTCTTTTTCATAATGAATATAATTATTAAGAAAGAAATAAAAGTTAATTTCAAGGTTATTGCATGAAAAATAGTCCCTCCGGGCACGCAGCAACAAGAGTAGCCTAATTAACGTGTGGTGATTAGAAAGTCTCATTATTTAGGAATTAAAACAGTAGACTTTTGTACGAAATGCAAACCATGATGAATGACTCCTTTGGCTGATGGATTTAAATAGATTTACAGTTTTAAAGGTGTTTGTACTTGTTTCATTCAATTAATATAATAGTTTGTTTAGCCGCATGTGTTATATTCTATGATCAATGTATCAAAAAGTGTGTTTTGAATCAAAAGAGGAGACTTGCTAACCAGAAATGATGAGAGGAACTTTCTGTTTTTGATTCAACAATTAATATCAATAGGAAATACAATTCAAATTCATGGACTCCATTGTTTTTTAAATTGAATGAATTCATGTTACAGATCGTTCATGGACTTTTTTTCATAATAAATATAATTATTAAGAAAGAAACAAAAGTTAATTTCAAGGTTATTGCATGAAAAATAGTCCCGGCAGCAACAAGAGCAGCCTAATTCACGTGTGGTGATTAGAAAGTCTCATTATTTAGGAAATAAACCAGTAGACTTTTGTACGAAATGCAAACCATGATGAATGACTCCTTTGGCTGATGGATTTAAATAGATTTAGAGTTTTAAAGGTGTTTGTACTTGTTTTTTTAAATTAATATAATAGGTCGTTTACCCGCATGTGTTATATTCTATGATCAATGTATCAAAAAGTTTGTTTTGAATGAAAAGAGGAGACTTGCTAACCAGAAATGATGAGAGAAACTTTCTATTTTTGATTTCAACAATTAACATCAATAGGAAATACAATTCAAATTCAAGGACTCTATTGTCCATTAAATTGAATGATTTCATGATACAGATCGTTCATGGACTCTTTTTCATAATGAATATAATTATTAAGAAAGAAACAAAAGTTAATTTCAAGGTTATTGCATGAAAAATAGTCCCGGCAAGAACAAGAGTAGTCTAATTAACGTGTGGTGATTAGAAAGTCTCATTATTTAGGAATTAAACCAGTAAATATTTGTACGAAATGCAAACCATGTTGAATGACTCCTTTGGCTGATGGATTGAAATAGATTTAGAGTTTTAATGGTCTTTATACTTGTTTCATTCAATTAACATACTAGTTTGCTTAGCCGCATGTGTTGTATTCCATGATCAATGTATCAATAAGTGTGTTTGGAATCAAAAGAGGAGGCTTGATACCCAGAAAAGATGGGAGGAACTCTCTATTTTTGAATTCAATAATTAATATCAATAGGAAATACAATTCAAAATCAAGGACTCCATTGTTTTTTAAATTGAATGAATTCATGTTACAGATCGTTCATGGACTATTTTTCATAATGAATATAATTATTAAGAAAGAAACAAAAGTTAATTTCAAGCTTATTGCATGAAAAATAGTACCGGAAACAACAAAAGCAGCCTAATTCACGTGTGATGATTAGAAAGTCTCATTATTTAGGAATTAAACCAGTAGACTTTTGTACGAAATGCAAACCATGAAGAATGACTTCTGTGGCTGATGGATTTAAATAGATTTAGAGTTTTAAAGGTGTTTGTACTTGTTCCATTAAATTAATATAATAGGTCGTTTAGCCGCATGTGTTATATTCTATGATCAATGTATCAAAAAGTGTGTTTTGAATCAAAAGAGGAGACTTGCTAACCAGAAATGATGAGAGGAACTTTCTGTTTTTGATTTCAACAATTAATATCAATAGGAAATACAATTCAAATTCAAGGACTCCATTGTTTATTAAATTGAATGAATTCATGTTACAGATCGTTCATGGACTCTTTTTCATAATGAATATAATTATTAAGAAAGAAACAAAAGTTAATTTCAAGGTTATTGCATGAAAAATAGTACCGGCAACAACAAGAGCAGCCTAATTAACGTGTGGTGATTAGAAAGTCTCATTATTTAGGAATTAAACCAGTAGACTTTTGTACGAAATGCAAACCATGAAGAATGACTCCTGTGGCTGATGGATTTAAATAGATTTAGAGTTTTAAAGGTGTTTGTACTTGTTTCATTCAATTAATATAATAGGTCGTTTAGCCGCATGTGTTATATTCTAGGATCAATGTATCAAAAAGTGTGTTTTGAATCAAAAGAGGAGACTTGCTAACCAGAAATGATGGGCGGAACTTTCTGTTTTTGATTTCAACAATTAATATCAATAGGAAATACAATTCAAATGCAAGGACTCTATTGTTTATTAAATTGAATGAATTAATCTTACAGATCGTTCATGGACTCTTTTTCATAATGAATATAATTATTAAGAAAGAAATAAAAGTTAATTTCAAGGTTATTGCATGAAAAATAGTCCCGGCAGCAACAAGAGTAGCCTAATTAACGTGTGGTGATTAGAAAATCTCATTATTTAGTAATTAAACCAGTAGACTTTTGTACGAAATGCAAACAATGATGAATGACTCCTTTGGCTGATGGATTTAAATAGATTTAGAGTTTTAAAAGTGTTTGTACTTGTTTCATTCAATTAATATAATAGTTTGTTTAGCCGCATGTGTTATATTCTATGGTCAATGTATCAAAAAGTGTGTTTTGAATCAAAAGAGGAGGCTTGATACCCAGAAATGATGAGAGGAACTTTCTGTTTTTGATTCAACAATTAATATCAATAGGAAATACAATTCAAATTCAAGGACTCCATTGTTTTTTAAATTGAATGAATTCATGTTACAGATCGTTCATGGACTTTTTATCATAATAAATATAATTATTAAGAAAGAAACAAAAGTTAATTTCAAGGTTATTGCATGAAAAATAGTCCCGGCAGCAACAAGAGCAGCCTAATTCACGTGTGGTGATTAGAAAGTCTCATTATTTAGGAAATAAACCAGTAGACTTTTGTACAAAATGCAAACCATGATGAATAACTCATTTGGCTGATGGATTTAAATAGATTTAGAGTTTTAAAGGTGTTTGTACTTGTTTTTTTCAATTAATATAATAGGTCGTTTACCCGCATGTGTGTATATATTCTATGATCAATGTATCAAAAAGTTTGTTTTGAATGAAAAGAGGAGACTTGCTAACTAGAAATGATGAGAGAAACTTTCTATTTTTGATTTCAACAATTAACATCAATAGGAAATACAATTCAAATTCAAGGACTCTATTGTCCATTAAATTGAATGAATTCATGATACAGATCATTCACGGGACTCTTTTTTCATAATGAATATAATTATTAAGAAAGAAACAAAAGTTAATTTCAAGGTTATTGCATGAAAAATAGTCCCGGCAGCAACAAGAGTAGCCTAATTAACGTGTGGTGATTAGAAAGTCTCATTATTTAGGAATTAAACCAGTAGACTTTTTTACGAAATGCAAACAATGATGAATGACTCCTTTGGCTGATGGATTTAAATAGATTTACAGTTTTAAAGGTGTTTGTACTTGTTTCATTTAATTAATATAATAGTTTGTTTAGCCGCATGTGTTATATTCTATGATCAATGTATCAAAAAGTGTGTTTTGAATCAAAAGAGGAGACTTGCTAACCAGAAATGATGAGAGGAACTTTCTGTTTTTGATTCAACAATTAATATCAATAGGAAATACAATTCAAATTCAAGGACTCCATTGTTTTTTAAATTGAATGAATTCATGTTACAGATCGTTCATGGACTTTTTTTCATAATAAATATAATTATGAAGAAACAAACAAAAGTTAATTTCAAGGTTATTGCATGAAAAATAGTCCCGGCAGCAACAAGAGCAGCCTAATTCACGTGTGGTGATTAGAAAGTCTCATTATTTAGGAAATAAACCAGTAGACTTTTGTACGAAATGCAAACCATGATGAATGACTCGTTTGGCTGATGGATTTAAATAGATTTAGAGTTTTAAAGGTGTTTGTACTTGTTTTTTTAAATTAATATAATAGGTCATTTACCCGCATGTGTTATATTCTATGATCAATGTATCAAAAAGTTTGTTTTGAATGAAAAGAGGAGACTTGCTAACCAGAAATGATGAGAGAAACTTTCTATTTTTGATTTCAACAATTAACATCAATAGGAAATACAATTCAAATTCAAGGACTCTATTGTCCATTAAATTGAATGAATTCATGATACAGATCGTTCATGGACTCTTTTTCATAATGAATATAATTATTAAGAAAGAAACAAAAGTTAATTTCAAGGTTATTGCATGAAAAATAGTCCCGGCAACAACAAGAGTAGTCTAATTAACGTGTGGTGATTAGAAAGTCTCATTATTTAGGAATTAAACCAGTAAATATTTGTACGAAATGCAAACCATGTTGAATGACTCCTTTGGCTGATGGATTGAAATAGATTTAGAGTTTTAATGGTCTTTATACTTGTTTCATTCAATTAACATACTAGTTTGCTTAGCCGCATGTGTTTTATTCCATGATCAATGTATCAATAAGTGTGTTTGGAATCAAAAGAGGAGGCTTGATACCCAGAAAAGATGGGAGGAACTCTCTCTTTTTGAATTCAATAATTAATATCAATAGGAAATACAATTCAAAATCAAGGACTCCATTGTTTTTTAAATTGAATGAATTCATGTTACAGATCGTTCATGGACTCTTTTTCATAATGAATATAATTATTAAGAAAGAAATAAAAGTTAATTTCAAGGTTATTGCATGAAAAATAGTACCGGCAACAACAAGAGCAGCCTAATTAACGTGTGGTGATTAGAAAGTCTCATTATTTAGGAATTAAACCAGTAGACTTTTGTACGAAATGCAAACCATGATGAATGACTCCTTTGGCTGATGGATTTAAATAGATTTACAGTTTTAAAGGTGTTTGTACTTGTTTCATTCAATTAATATAATAGGTCGTTTAGCTGCATGTGTTATATTCTATGATCAATGTATCAAAAAGTGTGTTTTGAATCAAAAGAGGAGACTTGCTAACCAGAAATGATGAGAGGAACTTTCTGTTTTTGATTCAACAATTAATATCAATAGGAAATACAATTCAAATTCAAGGACTCCATTGTTTTTTAAATTGAATGAATTCATGTTACTGATCGTTCATGGACTTTTTTTCATAATAAATATAATTATTAAGAAAGAAACAAAAGTTAATTTCAAGGTTATTGCATGAAAAATAGTCCCGGCAGCAACAAGAGCAGCCTAATTCACGTATGGTGATTAGAAAGTCTCATTATTTAGGAAATAAACCAGTAGACTTTTGTACGAAATGCAAACCATGATGAATGACTCGTTTGGCTGATGGATTTAAATAGATTTAGAGTTTTAAAGGTGTTTGTACTTGTTTTTTTAAATTAATATAATTGGTCGTTTACGCGCATGTGTTATATTCTATGATCAATGTATCAAAAAGTTTGTTTTGAATGAAAAGAGGAGACTTGCTAACCAGAAATGATGAGAGAAACTTTCTATTTTTGATTTCAACAATTAACATCAATAGGAAATACAATTCAAATTCAAGGACTCTATTGTCCATTAAATTGAATGAATTCATGATACAGATCGTTCATGGACTCTTTTTCATAATGAATATAATTATTAAGAAAGAAACAAAAGTTAATTTCAAGGTTATTGCATGAAAAATAGTCCCGGCAACAACAAGAGTAGTCTAATTTACGTGTGGTGATTAGAAAGTCTCATTATTTAGGAATTAAACCAGTAAATATTTGTATGAAATGCAAACCATGTTGAATGACTCCTTTGGCTGATGGATTGAAATAGATTTAGAGTTTTAATGGTCTTTATACTTGTTTCATTCAATTAACATACTAGTTTGCTTAGCCGCATGTGTTGTATTCCATGATCAATGTATCAATAAGTGTGTTTGGAATCAAAAGAGGAGGCTTGATACCCAGAAAAGATAGGAGGAAATCTCTATTTTTGAATTCAATAATTAATATCAATAGGAAATACAATTCAAAATCAAGGACTCCATTGTTTTTTAAATTGAATGAATTCATGTTACAGATCGTTCATGGACTCTTTTTCATAATGAATATAATTATTAAGAAAGAAACAAAAGTTAATTTCAAGGTTATTGCATGAAAAATAGTACCTGCAACAACAAGAGCAGCCTAATTAACGTGTGGTGATTAGAAAGTCTCATTATTTAGGAATTAAACCAGTAGACTTTTGTACGAAATGCAAACCATGAAGAATGACTACTGTGGCTGATGGATTTAAATAGATTTAGAGATTTAAAGGTGTTTGTACTTGTTTCATTCAATTAATATAATAGGTCGTTTAGCCGCATGTGTTATATTCTATGATCAATGTATCAAAAAGTGTGTTTTGAATCAAAAGAGGAGACTTGCTAACCAGAAATGATGGGCGGAACTTTCTGTTTTTGATTTCAACAATTAATATCAATAGGAAATACAATTCAAATTCAAGGACTCTATTGTTTATTAAATTGAATGAATTAATCTTACAGATCGTTCATGGACTCTTTTTCATAATGAATATAATTATTAAGAAAGAAATAAAAGTTAATTTCAAGGTTATTGCATGAAAAATAGTCCCGGCAGCAACAAGAGTAGCCTAATTAATGTGTGGGGATTAGAAAGTCTCATTATTTAGGAATTAAACCAGTAGACTTTTGTACGAAATGCAAACCATGATGAATGACTCTTTTGGCTGATGGATTTAAATAGATTTACAGTTTTAAAGGTGTTTGTACTTCTTTCATTCAATTAATATAATAGTTTGTTTAGCCGCATGTGTTATATTCGATGATCAATGTATCAAAAAGTGTGTTTTGAATCAAAAGAGGAGACTTGCTAACCAGAAATGATGAGAGGAACTTTCTGTTTTTGATTCAACAATTAATATCAATAGGAAATACAATTCAAATTCAAGGACTCCATTGTTTTTTAAATTGAATGAATTCATGTTATAGATCGTTCATGGGCTTTTTTTCATAATAAATATAATTATTAAGAAAGAAACAAAAGTTAATTTCAAGGTTATTGCATGAAAAATAGTCCCGGCAGCAACAAGAGCAGCCTAATTCACGTGTGGTGATTAGAAAGTCTCATTATTTAGGAAATAAACCAGTAGACTTTTGTACGAAATGCAAACCATGATGAATGACTCCTTTGGCTGATGGATTTAAATAGACTTAGAGTTTTAAAGGTGTTTGTACTTGTTTTATTCAATTAATATAATAGGTCGTTTACCCGCATGTGTTATATTCTATGATCAATGTATCAAAAAGTTTGTTTTGAATGAAAAGAGGAGACTTGCTAACCAGAAATGATGAGAGAAACTTTCTATTTTTGATTTCAACAATTAATATCAATAGGAAATACAATTCAAATTCAAGGACTCTATTGTTCATTAAATTGAATGAATTCATGATACAGATCGTTCATGGACTCTTTCTCATAATGAATATAATTATTATTAAAAAAGACACAAAAGTTATTTTCAAGGTTATTGCATGAAAAATAGTACTGGCAACAACAAGAGCAGCCTAATTAACGTGCAGTGATTTGAAAGTCTAATTATTTAGGAATTAAAATAGTTGACTTTTGTACGAAATTCAAACCATGATGAATGACTCCTTTGGCTGATAGATTTAAATAGATTTAGAGTTTTAAAGGTCTTTGTACTTGTTTCATTCAATTAATATAATAGGTCGTTTAGCCACATGTGTTATATTCTACGATCAACGTATCAAAAAGTGTGTTTTCAATCACAAGAGAAGACTTGCTAACCAGAAAAGATGGGAGGAACTCTCTATTTTTTAATTCAACAATTAATATCAATAGGAAATACAATTCAAAATCAAGGACTCCATTGTTTATTAAATTGAATGAATTAATGTTACAGATCATTCATGGACTCTTTTTCATAATGAATATAATTATTAAGAAAGAAATAAAAGTTAATTTCAAGGTTATTGCATGAAAAATAGTCTCGGCAGCAACAAGAGTAGCCTAATTAACGTGTGGTGATTAGAAAGTCTCATTATTTAGGAATTAAACCAGTAGACTTTTGTACGAAATGCAAACCATGATGAATGACTCCTTTGGCTGATGGATTTAAATAGATTTAGAGTTTTAAAAGTGTTTGTACTTGTTTCATTCAATTAATATAATAGTTTGTTTAGCCGCATGTGTTATATTCTATGATCAATGTATCAAAAAGTGTGTTTTGAATCAAAAGAGGAGACTTGCTAACCAGAAATGATGAGAGGAACTTTCTGTTTTTGATTTCAACAATTAATATCAATAGGAAATACAATTCAAAATCAAGGACTCCATTGTTTATTAAATTGAATGAATTAATGTTACAGATCATTCATGGACTCTTTTTCATAATGAATATAATTATTAAGAAAGAAACAAAAGTTAATTTCAAGGTTATTGCAGGAAAAATAGTCCCGGCAACAACAAGAGTAGTCTAATTAACGTGTGGTGATTAGAAAGTCTCATTATTTAGGAATTAAACCAGGTAACATTTGTACCAAATGCAAACCATGTTGAATGACTCCTTTGGCTGATGGATTGAAATAGATTTAGAGTTTTAATGGTCTTTATACTTGTTTCATTCAATTAACATACTAGTTTTGCTTAGCCGCATGTGTTGTATTCCATGATCAATGTATCAATAAGTGTGTTTGGAATCAAAAGAGGAGGCTTGATACCCAGAAAAGATGGGAGGAACTCTCTATTTTTGAATTCAATAATTAATATCAATAGGAAATACAATTCAAAATCAAGGACTCCATTGTTTTTTAAATTGAATGAATTCATCTTACAGATCGTTCATGGACTCTTTTTCATAATGAATATAATTATTAAGAAAGAAACAAAAGTTAATTTCAAGGTTATTGCATGAAAAATAGTCCCGGCAACAACAAGAGTAGTCTAATTAACGTGTGGTGATTAGAATGTCTCATTATTTAGGAATTAAACCAGGTAACATTTGTACCAAATGCAAACCATGTTGAATGACTCCTTTGGCTGATGGATTGAAATAGATTTAGAGTTTTAATGGTCTTTATACTTGTTTCATTCAATTAACATACTAGTTTGCTTAGCAGCATGTGTTGTATTCCATGATCAATGTATCAATAAGTGTGTTTGGAATCAAAAGAGGAGGCTTGATACCCAGAAAAGATGGGAGGAACTCTCTATTTTTGAATTCAATAATTCATATCAATAGGAAATACAATTCAAAATCAAGGACTCCATTGTTTTTTAAATTGAATGAATTCATCTTACAGATCGTTCATGGAATCTTTTTCATAATGAATATAATTATTAAGAAAGAAACAAAAGTTAATTTCAAGGTTATTGCATGAAAAATAGTACCGGCAACAACAAGAGCAGCCTAATTAACGTGTGGTGATTAGAAAGTCTCATTATTTAGGAATTAAACCAGTACACTTTTGTACGAAATGTAAACCATGAAGAATGACTCCTGTGGCTGATGGATTTAAATAGATTTAGAGTTTTAAAGGTGTTTGTACTTGTTTCATTCAATTAATATAATAGGTCGTTTAGCCGCATGTGTTATATTCTATGATCAATGTATCAAAAAGTGTGTTTTGAATCAAAAGAGGAGACTTGCTAACCAGAAATGATGAGCGCAACTTTCTGTTTTTGATTTCAACAATTAATATCAATAGGAAATACAATTCAAATTCAAGGACTCTATTGTTTATTAAATTGAATGAATTAATCTTACAGATCGTTCATGGACTCTTTTTCATAATGAATATAATTATTAAGAAAGAAATAAAAGTTAATTTCAAGGTTATTGCATGAAAAATAGTCCCGGCAGCAACAAGAGTAGCCTAATTAATGTGTGGGGATTAGAAAGTCTCATTATTTAGGAATTAAACCAGTAGACTTTTGTACGAAATGCAAACCATGATGAATGACTCTTTTGGCTGATGGATTTAAATAGATTTACAGTTTTAAAGGTGTTTGTACTTCTTTCATTCAATTAATATAATAGTTTGTTTAGCCGCATGTGTTATATTCGATGATCAATGTATCAAAAAGTGTGTTTTGAATCAAAAGAGGAGACTTGCTAACCAGAAATGATGAGAGGAACTTTCTGTTTTTGATTCAACAATTAATATCAATAGGAAATACAATTCAAATTCAAGGACTCCATTGTTTTTTAAAATTGAATGAATTCATGTTATAGATCGTTCATGGGCTTTTTTTCATAATAAATATAATTATTAAGAAAGAAACAAAAGTTAATTTCAAGGTTATTGCATGAAAAATAGTCCCCGGCAGGCAGCAACAAGAGCAGCCTAATTCACGTGTGGTGATTTAGAAAGTCTCATTATTTAGGAAATAAACCAGTAGACTTTTGTACGAAATGCAAACCATGATGAATGACTCCTTTGGCTGATGGATTTAAATAGACTTAGAGTTTTAAAGGTGTTTGTACTTGTTTTATTCAATTAATATAATAGGTCGTTTACCCGCATGTGTTATATTCTATGATCAATGTATCAAAAAGTTTGTTTTGAATGAAAAGAGGAGACTTGCTAACCAGAAATGATGAGAGAAACTTTCTATTTTTGATTTCAACAATTAATATCAATAGGAAATACAATTCAAATTCAAGGACTCTATTGTTCATTAAATTGAATGAATTCATGATACAGATCGTTCATGGACTCTTTCTCATAATGAATATAATTATTAAAAAAGACACAAAAGTTATTTTCAAGGTTATTGCATGAAAAATAGTACTGGCAACAACAAGAGCAGCCTAATTAACGTGCAGTGATTTGAAAGTCTAATTATTTAGGAATTAAAATAGTTGACTTTTGTACGAAATTCAAACCATGATGAATGACTCCTTTGGCTGATAGATTTAAATAGATTTAGAGTTTTAAAGGTCTTTGTACTTGTTTCATTCAATTAATATAATAGGTCGTTTAGCCAAATGTGTTATATTCTACGATCAACGTATCAAAAAGTGTGTTTTCAATCACAAGAGAAGACTTGCTAACCAGAAAAAGATGGGAGGAACTCTCTCTATTTTTTAATTCAACAATTAATATCAATAGGAAATACAATTCAAAATCAAGGACTCCATTGTTTATTAAAATTGAATGAATTAATGTTACAGATCATTCATGGACTCTTTTTCATAATGAATATAATTATTAAGAAAGAAATAAAAGTTAATTTCAAGGTTATTGCATGAAAAATAGTCCCGGCAGCAACAAGAGTAGCCTAATTAACGTGTGGTGATTAGAAAGTCTCATTAATTTAGGAATTAAACCAGTAGACTTTTGTACTTTTGAAATGCAAACCATGATGAATGACTCCTTTGGCTGATGGATTTAAATAGATTTAGAGTTTTAAAAGTGTTTGTACTTGTTTCATTCAATTAATATAATAGTTTGTTTAGCCGCATGTGTTATATTCTATGATCAATGTATCAAAAAGTGTGTTTTGAATCAAAAGAGGAGACTTGCTAACCAGAAATGATGAGAGGAACTTTCTGTTTTTGATTTCAACAATTAATATCAATAGGAAATACAATTCAAAATCAAGGACTCCATTGTTTATTAAATTGAATGAATTAATGTTACAGATCATTCATGGACTCTTTTTCATAATGAATATAATTATTAAGAAAGAAACAAAAGTTAATTTCAAGGTTATTGCAGGAAAAAATAGTCCCGGCAACAACAAGAGTAGTCTAATTTAACGTGTGGTGATTAGAAAGTCTCATTATTTAGGAATTAAACCAGGTAACATTTGTACCAAATGCAAACCATGTTGAATGACTCCTTTGGCTGATGGATTGAAATAGATTTAGAGTTTTAATGGTCTTTATACTTGTTTTCATTCAATTAACATACTAGTTTGCTTAGCCGCATGTGTTGTATTCCATGATCAGATTAGAAAGTCTCATTATTTAGGAATTAAACCAGTAACTTTTGTACGAAATGCAAACCATGATGAATGACTCCTTTGGCTGATGGATTTAAATAGATTTAGAGTTTTAAAGGTCTTTATACTTGTTTCATTCAATTAACATATAGTTTGTTAGCCGCATGTGTTTTATTCCATGATCAATGTATCAAAAAGTGTGTTTGAATCAAAAGAGGAGGCTTGCTAACCAGAAAAGATGAGGAAACTCTATTTGATTCAATAATTAATATCAATAGGAAATACAATTCAAATCAAGGACTCTATTGTTTTTTTAAATTGAATGAATTCATCTACAGATCGTTCATGGACTCTTTTTCATAATGAATATAATTATTAAGAAAGAAACAAAAGTTAATTTCAAGGTTATGCATGAAAAATAGTACCGGCAACAACAAGAGCAGCCTAATTAACGTGTGGTGATTAGAAAGTCTCATTATTTAGGAATTAAACCAGTACACTTTTGT